>JAASGK010000079.1:0-48590 GCA_023334195.1 Globisporangium emineosum
AGTGCTGTGATTGAATAAGCATATCCAAACAGCGTGGCTCAACTCGTAAAACTCATGGCACGGCGCGTCGAAACGTGTCCGAAAAAAAGTGGATTTAAAGACTTGGCCATCAGTGTAGTGTCGACACAAGGATTGCCAACAAAGTAACTTCATGTACTCTGTTGCGATTTGCAGCCCGAAATTACACTTGGACGAGCCTCAGCGCTCATAGAACTGAATGAGGAAGTCATCGATGAACGCACCATTTTCAGTCTTCTTTGTTAGAATCATCCGGCGTTTTTACACGTTATGGTCTGAGTTGATGCAAACAGTACAGTCACAAACCAGCGATACCAACAAAAAGATTCCACAACTTTAAACCTGAGTGATTGTACCAGTGTCTCGTTTGGTAGCCACACTCTCACCTGTGTCGGTGAGAGGATTTCACTCAAAATGCTTGACGACGATTCCTGCTATGATAGACGAGGAAAAGTGTGATTGAGCATCACACTTTTTCCTCGTTACATTCAAAGTTGTTCACACAGGAGCGGCGAAGCGATAATGTGAAGATTTCAGTACACAGTGCACGATTCAAGTGAGATTCATATACTGGTATATATATTGATCAACTTCGGCTATAGTGGACATTTGCTCTTGCTTTTACAGCTCTTACAGAGCAAATATCCACTATAGCCAAACTGAGTCCCAAGGAGCGATAAGAGCAGCAGCTTCCAAGAGCGCAAGGTCCCAAGTCTTAGGTTCGTCGTGGAGAATCCCAGCGTGGTCTGTCCGCTCGGGATCATCCGCGCGAAAGGAGGACACCCTCTATACTGAACCTCTACATCCGTAAGGTTTAAAAGCACACATTGTTATGTTATTGGACCAGCCAACACCTCGAAGTCTGCGCTCTGGGTGGTTCACAATGGGCGGTGGCGTGTCTTGTTCTTCTTTTCGCTTCTTCTCGATGCATACAATCGAGATTTGCGTCCGCCAATTCAAGAAGCGAGCGTGCAAATGGAAGCAACCGGATACCGGTTAAAAGAGCAACGGATCAATCGTGATTATATGTTCTTTTAACCAGTATCATTTGTAATGGGAAGCGGCGATGTCACTATTTTTGTGACAAGTACTTTTGCTTAATTGCGCACTATCTTTGTTAACATGAGCGCTGTGACTGAAAAACATCTTCAAATGTTGTTGTCAAAGTTCCAGATCAATAGAAAAAAAAGTGGCGGTAGTCTGTTGAAGAGTCAGCAGCATCACAAGAGCGGACTCCCAGCAGATTGAGCTCGACATGATGAGAGATCGTACCGCAGCAAGATGTGGTTGAGTTCACACACGATACTGGACTTATCATGGCATGAGTGGGTAACGTTATGTATGATTGCTCTTGGGTTCGATATGCACTCTGTCGCCAAACGTTTCGGTTGGTAATACTAAAGTACAGATGAGTGGGGACCCCACATGAGCTTGGGTTCCGCTATCGACTCACACCACACCGCCGACATTCACGGCCGAACGAAAGCTGGTGCGTCAATTGCTGTGGGATTACAGTACACCCGTATCCAAAACACACATTCATACCCAAGAGCGCGGACAACCCGAGTTTCAATGACAAGGTTGAGACCCGAGCTTGCAAAATCATATTGCAACCTTGTTTTCGAAAAGGGATGATCGATACAGTACATTTTTGAACTAATCCGCATTTTGTTAAATATCAAGTTCATTTATCTTGGACGAAATATAATAGATATTTGAAATTCAAAACGTACACTGCTATCTTAAATACGCAGTCTTTGTATAAATACGAGAATATCAGAACGCGTACTTTTTCGAATTTTTATTGTACTGAACAGTGATATCGGTGCTTTGCCACGCGTTTAGGGTTGACTTTTGAAAAAGGCTTTTTTTACACAGCGTTTTTGAACCCGTGGACACTACGTTAGGAAATCCGAGCCAAACCAAGTCATGATCGCCATTTTTCAAAAGACGATGTAATAATGTATTTATTCATCGAAACTGGAGACGTGAGAGATCGCTCATTACATTATGTGAAGCCACCAGACTACCTTGTTTTGAAAATGCCGCTCAAGTGTGCGACAAATGGAAACGAATGCGATGGTGACACATCAACACAACTTACATCCAATCAATCATTGGCACATGCTATGTCATGTTTCTTATGTGGATGCTGGATCGGATGGCTTTCATGTGAATCTCGTTGAGCCCCCTCTGCAGTTCTTCTTCTCCTCTGGTATGAAATCACCGCAACATCCTTGGGGAATCAGCGCGATGCATACCTGTCGGGTGTGTACCAGCCAGTCAAAAGAAGCACAAGCCACGCGTTGCGCGCAAGTGCACAAGCCCACCGTTTTCTGCACGAATCTCGCAACTGAATGCATAAACAAGTTCAACGTGCATGTCGCGTGCATGCAGCAACAAACAAGCAAAACAGCACTTGCAACAGCAAGTCTGCATGCACGCAAACCTGTCAAGTCTCCCACTCTCTCGTCCCCAAACATGCGATGACACACATACGGACATCCGTTTCGCGTTACCCCCGCTTTCTAGCTTTCGCTCCTCACTCGTGAATTTGCCTCGTACCCGTCAAGTGCGTGTCTTCCTTCCTCTCAAGCCCTCTCCATCACCAACATCAGCAGCAAGACAAGATGGTCGCCTCCACTTCGCACCACGTACTCAACAGCCACCTGTGCGCCATGGACAACGATGTGCTCTTCCACATCGGCCTCACGTGCTCGGCCGAGGAGAAGCAGCGCGTGGCCGACCTCTTCGGCGACGTCAAGTTCTTCGTGACCGGCGGTAGCGCCGAGCGCATGACCCAGTTCGCCGCGAGCGTCGCCGAGGCGCTCGGCGTCTCGACACCGTTCGGGTACTCGCTCGCGCCGATCGGCTCGACGTCCCGCTACGTGCTCTTCAAGGTCGGGCCCGTGCTGATCGCGAACCACGGCATGGGCATGCCGTCCGTTTCGATTTTGCTCCACGAAGTGACCAAGCTGCTCGAGTACGCCGGTGCGCACGACGCCGTGTACATCCGCATGGGCACGAGCGGCGGCGTGGGCGTCGAGGGCGGCACCGTCGTGTTCACCTCCGAGGGCGTGAACAACAAGATGGAGGCGATCCACGAAGTGCCCGTGCTCGGCGACGTCCAGCGCCGCCCGGCGATCTGCACCAAGCAGGTCACGGACGAGATCACGCAGTCGGCGCAGGAGCTCCAGCTACCGTACGCGGTCGGCAAGACGCTCACGTGCAACGACTTTTACGAAGGCCAGGGCCGCCTCGATGGCGCGATCTGCGAGTACACTGCGGATGACAAGATGAACTTTCTCCAGCACGCGTCGGCGCACGGCGTGAAGAACATTGAGATGGAGGCGCGCGGCTTCGCGGCGTTCTGCTACAAGCTCAAGATCCCCGTGGCCGTCGTGTGCGTGACGTTGCTCAACCGCCTGAACGGCGACCAGGTGCTCTCGAGCCACGAGACGCTCAAGAGCTACGAAGAGCGCCCCGCGGCTGTGCTGCTCCACTACATCAAGAAGAAGGTGGGCGCGGCCGCGCAAAAACAATAGACTTTTGAGATGCATCCTATAGACCAGATAGTCAGCAACCACACTTTAAAAATTCTGTATATCATAATAGAAAGCACACGTTACACTTTAGTTCTCATTGATAATTCGTTAGTCACCGTCTAAGATTGCATACGAACGAACGGGATGGGATGGTGCTCACCTTAATGGACAGATAGATGGGCATGTAGGTAGGTCCAACTGCAGCCAGTTAGTCAGTCAGTCCATTTTCCCAAGTGCCCATCATCAACTAACAGCAACCAAGACGAGGAGCATAGCTCCTGGCTGGATCTCAAATGCCCCAGGGGCAAGCTGGACACCCTTGGCATTAATGAATGGGCTTTCCACAGAGATAGCTACAAATCTGGTGGAGTGCTTGACTGGGAAGGAAGCGACCAATCAATCTGCACACAAATGGGTTCTCTCTATTCTGTCTGGTCTGAGTCCGCCTACAGAGTTGCTGGGTATATTTCGCTCTTCACTCACTTAGTGTCTGCTGTCTCTCTGTAGGCTCCTGTTCAGGTGCGGTGGTAGTCTGGACTGGAGAACGTGCTCGCGAGGTGCTCTGCCTGCACTTGCACGGTCTCGAGCTGCAAGCAACAGGCGCACAGAGTTCAAACGAGTCTTTGTGAGCCTTTCATGAAGCCACAATACAATACAAAAGCCACGTGTGTTGTAACATACCTGCGTCTCTGCCAGTCGCAACAGGAAGCTACACAGAGCATCAAGAAGATGCACACACACGCACACATTAGTATTAGCATACACACCACATGACACCCCAGCAAGTGCGAGCTTGATGCCCCCAGTCGCTACTAGCGACTGCAACACGCAGCACTCACTCGATGCGCTCAGGTCGCGTCTCCTGTCGGCATTGGTCGTACTCGAAGCGCAGTCGTCGGCGCACGTAGTCGCGGCGGTCGCGGGTCGGCATTTTTGCGGCAGCCTGCGCAATAAAGAGAGGCGAAAACAACAGAGACGTGCATGAGCATATGTCTCTAATACGTGCGCATGTCTGTAGAGAGATAGATGGCCGGATGCGTACGCGATAGATGGCGCGATAGAGGCGAATCGCCTCGGCTCCGCTCGCCATTCTGCCTTTGCAAGTCCTGTGATTGTGGTTGATCTTCGACGCGCAACGGATTTAAGGCGATATTTTGTCAAATCTCTTGAGTCCCTCTTAAAAACTTTATATTCCCTCTTAAAATCCAATTTGGTTTTTGGTTGGAAGGGCAATCGACACCAATTGGCAGCACGCACGAAGAGCTCCAAAAAGCAACACACAAGCAGCAATCATGGCGACCAAGACCTCCTCCGCGGCGGCGCCGGAAGTGACGCTCTCGTTCACGGCAGACATGTACAAGAAACTCTTCCCGGCAGAGTACATGCACAAGTGTCTGGATAGCAACGTGCGTCCCGACTCGCGCGCTCCAGAGGCTGCGCGGCCCGTGCACTTGCAGACGAACGTCGTGCACACTGCAGCAAGCTCGAGTCTCGTCAAGATCGGCAACACGTCCGTGATCACGGCGATCAAGCTGGCGGTGGGCATGCCGGCTGTGTCAACACCAGACCAGGGTGACATTGGTGCGTTCATATATAATGTGAAAGGGCGATGCCTACTGGCTTGATGGCTGTGCACGCGGTAGTATGCATGTATTGATGGACTGACTGGTCTCTCTGTCTGTAGCTGTTCAGGTCCACCTCACGCCGCTGTGCTCTACGCGCTTCAACCTTGGGCGTCCGTCAGAAGAAGCCCAGAGCATTGGAAGTCAACTCACCAACATTATTATCGGGTACGGTGTGTGCGCATTTGTGGTTGTTGTGATTCGATTGGCTTTGTATTTACACCGATTGGTGCGTGTTGTTTCCGACCAGCTCCCGAGTGGTGGAGATGTCTGACCTGAGCATTGAGAAGGGCAAGTCCGCGTGGAAGCTGATGATCGACGTGTACTGCATCGACCACGACGGCAACGTGCTAGACGCGTCGCTCACGTCGATCATGGCGGCGCTCAAGACGCTCAAGTTCCCAGCGGTGTCCATCAACGAAGTGGACCAGATCGTGTCCATCCAACCAGGTTCGCTCTTGCTCTATTCCCATGGCTTCGACGCTGTGCAAGTCTAACGAATCGCTCTCTTTCTCTCTTGTCTCGCATGCATCTTAGAGGAAGAAGGGACGTCGCTGCCGCTCCAGCACAGCGCGTACGCGACGAGCTTTGTGCTCGTGAACGACAAGGTGCTGATCGACCCGACGAGCCAGGAAGAGGAGCTCGCGAGCGCGACGTTCAGCATCACGTACAATACGAAAGAGCAGCTCTGCGGCGTGCAGAAGCCCGGCGGCTCGATCATCGCGCCGCAGACGCTGCACGCGTGCATGCAGGTCGCCAAGAAGCGCGCACAGGTGCTCGCGAAGCAGGTCGATGCGCTGGCATTGAAGTGATTTTCAGGTAGTAAGTAGACTAGGAAGACAGAGAGAGACCCGCAGAGACTGATGCAGCAAATAGCTAATGGCACGTACACGTATGTAAATGGAAGAGGTGGGCAGACAGGCATCATGCCAGCATGGCTCATGTGTGGAGCCAGCGAGCGAGCGAGACATGCCTGACAACCATTTCGTCATCATCATCGAGTTGCTCTAAACAAATCAAATTTGACAGGAAATATGGCGTCAACCTACGTAGGAGCATACTGCGCACCCATCAAACAGCCTGAGACAGGCATGACGCACACTGACGCACTTGGGTTCAGCCAATCAGCACCCAAACCCTCTCTAATTAGATCGAAATGCAATCGCACATGACGGGGTTTCGCACCTAAATGGATGCACACAGTGGGAGTGACGCCACCTTCTATTTTTCCTGGTTTTCCTGTGGCGATCGTGGGCAGGTGGGCAGGCAGCAAAGATTCCCCCATTCATTTCCCCCCAAGCAGAAAAAACGCGGCGAAGACGGCGGCGGCGGCGCTGCTTTCGATCGCTCTATTCTCCGATACGCGCGCGCACAGGAAAGCCATACGCGTAATATAAAGAGCGTGTGAGTGCGTCTGCGTGGGTCTCTGTGTGTGTGGCCGGATCCCCAATGAATGAGTCCACGCCGCTTCGTCGAGCGGGGTTGATCCCGTCGGACACTGGGAGCAGTGGTTGGAGCTCTTCGCAGCAGCGTCAGCAGCAGCGCCGCAATAGTATGCGGCGCCGCATCCGAGCGGTAACGTCGGTGGCGCTAGCGGTCGCGGTGATCCTGTACTTTGGCGTGTACGCGCGACTGCCGGCGAATCAGAACGGCGCCGAGAGCGCGACGACGACGAATGCGAGCAGTAGCAGCATTCCTGACAGCAGTGGGAGCGTCCAGAGCCACGCGAGAGCATCTTCGGCGCTGCGGTCAGCGGCTCTGACTGGAAATTTCGGACCATCCGAGGCGGCTACAGCCAAGACTTCGGCTGCTGCATCTTCGTCATCTGTGCTCCCAGCTTCAACTTCAGCAGCAGCTTCAACATCAGCTGGGAAGAAGGAGGCTTCACCGAAAGGAGAGGATGGTGGAGCGAGCTTGAAGAGCACTGATTTGCTTGGTCGCCCCCAAGCAGAAAAGAACCACGACCGCGGTGAAGAGAAGGACGACCGCGTCGACTTTGTGCCTGGCTTTGGCGCACCTTTAGAGAAGCAAGTACGTAATCTCCATTGCTGTTGCTTTGTTATTGTTGCACTTGCTACGAGAAGGTACTGATGGTCTTGTCTTCTATGTCCCCTGTTGCAGTACGCTGGGCGGATCACAGTCAACAAGCAAGCAGTGGGGAAGCTCTTCTACTGGTTCTTTGAAGCGCGCGACCCGGTGGTCGTGGACGCCGAGACGCCGCTCCTGATCTGGCTCAATGGTGGCCCTGGAGCGTCGTCCATGACAGGCTTGCTGACGGAGATGGGTCCATACCGAATCACGCCCGAGGGGAAGCTGATCCCGCACCCGCACTCGTGGACGAATCTGGGCCACATGCTCTTCTTCGATCAACCAGTGGGCACCGGGTACTCGACTGTGCGCGACGACAACGGGTACGTGGACACGCAGGACCAGCTCGCGCAGCAACTGTACCGCGGCATCCAGGGCTTCTTGCGCCGTCACCCTGACTACGCGTCCAACCCCGTGTACATCTGCGGCGAGTCGTACGCTGGCAAGTACGTTCCGTCGATTTCGCACTACATTCACGTGAAGAACTCGCTGCCGCAGCCGGTCGATAAGCCCGACGTGCGGGTCAACTTGACTGGCATTGCGATCGGCAACGGCCAGATGTGGCCCGTGCTGCAGACCCGCTCGGTGCCAGACTTTGCCATCGCACTGGGCTTGATCGACTCGCAGCAGTACGAAAAGGCGAATGCAGACATCAGCGTGTGTGAGGAGTTCCATCGCCAGGGCCGCCACGTCGACGCCTTCCAGGTTTGTCAAGCGGTCACCGACTCGGTAAGTGCTTCCGTGATGATGATGTCTTGATCGTTTGTTTCCTGATAATGAACCGTGACTCATGAAATATACCTTGTCGTTTTGCACGGCCAGATCTACGAGAGCGCGGGTAATCCGTTCATCTACGACATCCGGAAGAGAGGCAACACGTTCAATGAGCTCACCGTCGTTCTCTCCAACTACTTCAACAGCGACGCCGTGCGCAGTGCACTGAACGTCCCACTGGGCACGCCCTGGATCTCGAACGACGGCTCGTCGTTCGGGATCTCTGCAAACGCGCCTGCGATTGCGCGCCACCTGCTTGCAGATGAGATGCTCGACGTCCCTATCGACACGTTCCGCGACTTGCTGGACAACTACAAGTTCCTCTTTTATGCAGGCAACATGGACGGCTCGGCGTGCAACAACCTGGGCGTCGGACGCATGATCGACCGACTGGCGTGGACGGGCACAGTGGACTACCGAGCGGCGCAACGCCAACCGTGGCTCATCAACGACGAAGTGGCTGGGCTCGCGAAGACCAGCGGCAACATGAGCTACGTGGTGGTGCTGAACTCTGGCCACCTGGTGCCGAGCGATCAGCCTGCGGCGGCGCTGGATATGATGCGGCGCTTCCTCAACGACGAGCCATTCGCCAATTCGTAAAACAGAAATGGCCAAAGCCAGAGCTGATTTTTGTGTGTGTATTGTGACCCCGTGTCATTTCTTCTTTTCCTTTTCGTTTAATTTCCCCCTGTGTGCATAATGCTTGTGAGTTCGTCAGTCCTTGATACGAGTGACTCATGCAAGCCACGCAGGAGTGCATAATAGAATGGTAATACCAGTGAGCGTTTGTTTCTTGATTCTTGATTGATTCTTGATTCTTGTTCTTTATCTTTCTGTCTCGAGCGAGCGTAGCTGGTGCTAACGCTACAATGTTGCTGTGCCCTGAACCATGGTGATGTCTTGATCACACACCTCACCATTGGCTCGCTTGCTTGATCGAGAGTTACTTGACTCTTAGACAGCGACCATCCATTCGCGGATCGTGTGCGCCGTCACGAGGTTGTTCTTCACGTACGGGTCGTTCTTCACAAACTCCTCGATGTCGCGCTTGTCCGCCGTGTTGAAGATGAACACGCCCGCGTCCACGGGGTCGAGGAGCGCGCCGGCCATCACCACTTTGCCCTCCGCCTTGAGCGCCTTCGCGAGCGCCAGGTGCTCGCCGCGGAACGGGTCGCGCTTCTCCAGGATGTCGGGTGTGTAGCTGTACTGCAGGATGTAGAACTTCTTGTCGCCCGCGCTGGTCGCCATCGTCGCGCGCAGAGTGGACGGCGTCAGAGCCGCTCGTGCTTTTGCTGCGTGTCGGATCGCCTGCATCATCGTGTGTGTCTTGCCTGTCAAATGCGGAATTGCTTTGTGAGTCTTTGAGCTCGTTGGGAATGCAAATCAAGTTCAACAACCTAAATAGAGTGGTGAACTCTATTTAAGGCTATAATATTTGGAATACCGTGGTGCACATTGTCCAGCTAATCTTATCGCGCATGTGGTACACATAATCTGGGGTCGCTGTGCAAAACTGTGCATTTGGTCCAGAAGCCCTTTGTTCACTTATGATTTCTGTTTTAAAGCGCTTATCTAACTCTTGGTAGAAGCATGCTTCCGTTTGCGCGCCAAAATCAGTGCACCGCCCTTCCTCATTGTGGGCAACATCGCTGGCAGCACAATAAGCGCGAAGGAGATCGATCGTCCATCCAACGAGCGCCATGTTCCGCAATGGGGAGAACGAGCCGCCGCTGCCGCTGGGGCCTTTCGTGGACCGCCGTCGTACGCGGAGAACAGCGCAGCTCGAGCTCGAGGATCGCCGCGCGCGCTACAAACGCGCACTCGAGCGCGCGGCGATCGAGAGCGTGGAGCCGCAGCAGGAGGCCCAAGTCACCAACAGCGAGAACGCAGAGAACGAGCGTGTGAACACGAATGTCAGCACCCCGGTGAGAAACAACACATCCTCATCTGCAGCGCTAGCTTCACACGGAACACCGTTCGGTGTACCATCGCCACGCCCGAAAGTCGTCGTTGGCGCGTCATTTGGTGGGAAGTTGCCCACCGGCAGTATCGTGGAGCGAACGCCGACAAAGAAAGAGCTGCAGTCACCACCGCAGATCAAGCGAATGAAACCAGCGCCGCAGGTGGCTGTGCCGACGCCCGAGAAGGCTGTCCCAGCGTCAATTGGTGTCGAGGCGGTGGACGCAGTCATGACAGATGCTGCTGGTGGCGCTGGAGCTGACAGTGAGACGGCGAGCTCGGCTGACAATGGCATCCCGATGACCAAGCCAAAGCGAGTACCTGCGAGGGGAATCGCACAGAGCAGCTCGTCTGTTTCAAACCGCAAGCGCATGATCTCGTTCTCACCCGAGCGTGAAGAGCGACCGGAAAACAGAGCTCTTGCGCTACTGAAATTACAGAAGAACCTCAAGGCGACCGAAAAGTTGCAGCAGAGGTTGGAAGGAGTGGGTGTCATGCTGAAGAATGAAGAGCAACCACGCTCGGCGTTTACGACCCCATCCAAGGAGCAGTCGTCACGACCTGGATCACGAATGTTGCAGTCCCCTGCTGTCGGCTTCAATTCTATAGTAACGCCAGTGAAGCGTGCCAACACCCCCGTGAAGAGCGACACGCCATCTGCACCGACGCAGCAAACACTTGAATTCGCCAGCGACGATGAAGGTGGCGATGCAGAAGAGAAACAATCCACAGCTCCAGACCAATCGAGAAACCCAGTCACGCCGATGAAAGCAGCGCTTCCTCCACCAGCTCCAGTCACAGCAGAAGATATCTCTGGGAAAACAGAAAACGACGCCAGCATTGAGGATGTTGGTGCCGCTCTTGCTGTTACAGGTTCCCAGGGTCTTACACAGGAGCTCTACGATTCCCAGATGTCTGAACCCGCAGCGAGTCAGATGGAAGACGAAGACGGTGGATGCGACACGCAGATCCTTGACTCTCAGCAATCCGAAGTCGGCGGGGCTGTGCCTCCATTGAGCTGCTCGCAAGAGCAGAATCACGTCGTGGACTTCTCGCTGGCGTCGTCGATGGAGTTTACGAGTACGTCGGTCATCGAGGACGTTGGTTTATTTAATTGCGACGTGGATGTGGAGTACACCGGCGGCGTCTACGGTGAAGGAACAGACGGAAAAGTGTCGGCTGCGGTGATCGGCGGACAGAAAGTGGCGCTGAAGAGAGCAAAGCCGCATGAAGGTTTCCCCGAAGAAGAAGCGAAGCGTCGAAGTGCGGTCGAGCTCCATTATTTGCGGAAAGTGCGTCACATGCAGGGTTTCGTGCAGTGTCTCGGTCTTTGCGATGGCATCGAGCATACGTGCATCGCGCTCGAGGTGATGGACTGCAAGCTCAGCGATTACTTGCGAAGGTACGGCACGAACACTGGCGGTGGGACGTCCAAGCGGCGATTCACTTTGACGCTTGACGAAGCAAAAGGCATGCTCCGACAGATTTGCTTACCAATGATGCTGCTGCACGACCAAGTAAACGTTGCGCATGGCGATCTGGCGTGCCGCAACATCCTGCTTCGCACTCCTCCGAAGGGCTACGAGAAGAAATGGGAGCCTGTGGTGAAACTCTCTGATTTTGGACGCATCAAAGTGCCATCCACTGAACCAAAGATCCTGGACGAAGGCTTCAGTTTCTTCAAGAACTGCGACGTCGGATCGTTCGGAAGAGAGATCCTGTATCGCTTCCTCGTCGGAGAAATCGTGCCACCAGGGTGCCTCGAGACGCGGAGCCTACACAAACTGCTGCAAGATTTAGTCGTGAAGCAGATCCCAGATGCTGCGAAGGAGCGTCTCGGCCCGTACTTTCGTCTCTTCATGCGCTGCACAGGCTGGGGCGTGCGTCCAACGTTCCGAGAGATCTACGACCACCTGGACGACTTGGAGTACTTTGAGACCACAGAGAACGGTCTCTTCCCATTGAAACCCAGCGGTGTCAGTCAGTCCCCCGGCGATGCTTCGTTCCTTTCGCCAGTCATGGATGGCAGTCGCCCCAAGTTCGTTTCCAGCGGCTCAAAGGGGAAGTACGAGACGCCGAATGGCTCAATGCAGCGGACGTCGAACGGAGCTCCTCGCTTGCTCCAATCCAAGAGTGGTACAGAAGGCAGCATGCCTGTCGGTGGGGGCAACAAGACCGTGAACTTTCTCAAGCCTCGCTCTGTGTTGAGGAATACCCCGCATCAGATGCACAACACCACTGCTGCCAGTACCGCCAGCAACAACATTGCCAGTGCGCACAACGAGAAGCTCCATCCTCGAAACCTCGCGACTTCGAGTGGATTTACTCCGAACGGACGACCGATGCTGCTCAAGAAGACCCCGCCGTCCGCAGGTGCGTCGCGGAGGTCGCTGCAGATCCTGAGTCAGATTCAGCACCGCACAAACGAGAAAGGCAAGTAGATAATAGATACAAAACAACCAAGCAACCAAGCAACCGCTTTCATCTCAAGCGAGAAGACGACATCGTCACAGAACCAGAATTACATGGGCGTGCGTGAACGAACAATCATTAGCCAGCCAGGGTCAAACAACGGAAGTGTGAGACTGGCAGACAACAGAACCAACTATGACAACAAACTTAACTTAGGGATAGCAAATAGAGAGCGATACCAATTACTCACGTTCCAAATGGCTTCAGCTCCAGCTCCAGCTTATTTTTCTGCATTTGACCATTTCAGGTTTCTTCCATGGATCTTGGCGTGAAAGGGCGTCAGGATGAGTTCAAAAGGACGCCTCTGAGCGCATGTATGGGCACTGGCCCCTCAATCCGCTCCACAGATCGCAAATTGGTATTTGAGCGATGGTGGACGCGAGCGATGTGAAGAAATGCGAGCTGCTCTCCGGGGCGGAGACGTACCTGATCCAAATCCTGCTTGGCGTGATCGCGATCGGCACGCTCTGGTACAAGCGGCACGTCGAGCGCCCCAAGCGAACGCTGCAGATCTGGATCATGGACGTCAGCAAGCAAGCCATCGGGGTATATTGATAAATCTGAAATAGGCTTTGCGTGCTTTTCGCTTATTGCTTGCATCCGCTCATCTTTTTCTCTTTGTTGGCAGGCGTCAGTGGGGCATGTGATCAATCTTGGCATCTCGATCCAGCTCCCGGCGGTCACGGACGAGTGCGTGTGGTACTTTTTGAACTTCATCAGCGACTGCACGCTGGGTATGGTCGTGAGCTTGGCGTTTCTGCGGCTGCAGCAAGAGATGGCGTTCTCGATGAACTGGATCACGATCCAGGAAAGCGGCGAGTACGGCAACCCACCGTCTTATCGGTGAGTTGGTTCTTCTTGGTAACGAAAGAATCCGCACTTTCTCTAGCTGACGACTTGCGCATGTTTCTTCTTCGCTATGTATGACAGGATCTGGGCGTCACAGCTGACCGCGTGGCTGCTCATCATCGTGTTCTCCAAGGCGATTGTAGCGTCGGTGCTCATTGCGGCGGCAACGCCTCTCGGTACTTTTGGTGACTTGCTCTTCCATCCGCTGCACGGGTACCCTTTCGCAGAGCTCCTGCTCGTGATGGTCGTGTGCCCGAGTTTCCTCAACGTCGTGCAGTTCTGGATCCAAGACAGCTTCCTCAAGCGCGACGTGAGCATTCTACCGCCGGCGTACGCGCGCTTTCGCCACAGTTTTGAAGAATCGCTGCAAACAAAACTGCTTCAAGAGTAACAAATCATTAGTATTGGTAAACTCAACCAATGTCAATGTAAAAGGGAATCCAAAGACGAATGGCTCTTGTTCTCCATGCAAGCGATGAGCAAGGTGAGAACAATACAATCAGCTGACGTGAAAAAATAAAGTTTAAGACGATTATGAGGAAAGGTTCACATGCAACACTTACTAAAGTTCGGGAATGTGGAGAGTATGTAACGAAGCATCTAAAGCTACTACCCAGCAACTCGAGTCCATCAAGCACTTGACGAGGACGACTCTGTTGACGATGAGGACGCTGTGGAAGACTCCGTCGTCGGAAAGCATGGAAATGGCCGAAGGTTCTCCATGTCATCCATGGCAGCCATTCCCTCCAGGAACTCTTTGTTCACATGCAGCCAGTCCGACTCTACCACGCCTTCAACAAATTTCCCGGCTGTATCTGCTGGATTGTATTGGTACTCACTCTCTGGATTCAATGACCACACGAACCCGCCAGCCCAACCGGGTTGCTTGATGATCTCGATAGTGAAGTCGGTGCAGCGCTTTGTGGTCTTGAGTGGATGCTTGTCTTCTGAATAAAGCCCACCAAATTCACCAAGCAGCAGCGCGGGTCCAGTTTCAGACGCCAAGAAGCCAAACATGTCATCCATTGTCACCTTGAGTCGATGGCGCAGCGCGTCGTCGCCAAGCTCCACGTAGTTCTTGATCACGTTTCCAACTGTTGTGCCGCCGCCATACAGGTAGTACTGAGGGAATACCGCGGGGGTGTAGTAATGTGGAGCCCACACAATCTTGTCCTTCACGCTGAACTCCAACCCTTTTGTCTTCGCGCCTTGCAAGCCGCCACCGTACCAGTCGTAGTATGGAAACTCAGTGCCGTCGATAGTGATCGTATGCTGGTCGTTCACGCCTTCCACGAATCCCATCCATTTAGGACACCCTTTGAGCATTCGATCCGCGATTTTCAGCGCTCCTGCTCGGAAGTCAGTTGCAGTGCCATCTCCCCACGTGCCGCGGTACGGCTCGTTCTTGAGGTCGATGCCCATGACGTTCCAGTACTCGTCCGAGCAAAGGTTCTCAGTCAAGATATCGATTGCCTTCAGAAAGTCGTCTTCGCTGACATCGTCGTTGTACCACAGCTTCCCGTTGTCGTTGTACGTGAGTGTGTGCATACTCAAGAGCACGCCGATGTTGCGAAACCGAAGCACTTTCAAGATACTCTTCAGCAACGACATGTAGTTCTTCACCGAGATGGCTCTGTTCTCTTGCTTGTTGATGATGGCGGCATTTGGTTCTTTGTTCGTGAGGATCCAAGTGGCCATGAGAGGAAGGCGAACAGCGTTGAACTTGTTTTGAGCCAGGAACGTCGCAATTTGGTACTGGAAATCAGAAACAAGAAGAAATAACGAGGGAAGAGTTAGTTAAGCATAATAAAGGCGAGATTAAAAAGATTGTTGCAATGAGCTTACCGCAGTCGTTCCGTTCTCACTGTTGTCCCAGAGTCCAAAAGGGATAGCTTGTCCACTGTAGGATCATGCACAAGACAGTCAAGTTAGAACTGGTTACTTCACAACAAGTGACGAAGCTTGGTTTGAGGGCGTGTTGCGAGACGTACGTTTCCATGCCAAACCTACAAACAAGAACACCAGTCAGATGACACACTCTGGATCGATGGAAGAAAAACACACAGCGACTCACCAGTTGATGCCTTTGATCTTCATTGGTACTTCAGTGCCGTTCTTGGAGACAGCGTAGATGTGGCCATTCTTGCTCAAGTAGTTTGGTAACTCGCACGCTGAATTGGATCAAATATTTGAGTATGAACAAATTAGCTTCACCATATCATGGAATCTAGAAACAACACCCACCATGAAAGACACCACTTACCACTTGCAGGGTACGACTTCGGGTTGCCGATCACTCCATCGTCCGAGACAATATCGCCGCCAATGATCGTGTCGTTTTTGCCCCCGACAATCTTCTTGCTGTCAAAAAGGATTTTCTCGTACACCTCGGCGCGCGATGTACTGGCGTCGTGTGTCTGGATCGCATAGTAGGTAATCAGGAAACCCGCCGCACCCAGCAAAACCACGATGCCGAGGAGACCCGGCCAAATCTGTCACCAGCACAACATCAAAATCCAGCATTAGCAGCAACATCTATGTCAGCAGGCAAGCAACCAAATCACGAACATCTTGTCGATAAACACATACCCGAATCCGCCCTTTGTAGTCCTTGTGCTTCTCCATCTTTTCATTCCCGAGCGCGACCGCTTCGATGTTGCGGTCAAGCAGCGAGCCGCGGATGAACACATCGGCGGCGCCGGACTCCGAGTTGCGCATCGAGCCGCCTTTGCTGGTGCTGCTGCGACTCGTCTCGTTCATGTCGATGAGGTGCATGTTGCTGTACCGGAACGACGGCCCCGATCCCGTCACGTCCGCGCCAGCAGCAGCCACAGGCGACGCGAAGCCTTCGTCATTGATCTCCTCACCATTGTCCGCCGTCGACATCGTGAACAACTAATGCACCTGCTGTACAACCTGATGAACTTGTAGAGAGAGTGGCTGTGCGTGTCCGCGTGCGGAGTCGCGGGAAGATGCGGAAATGAGCAATGCGGGGGTGTTGCACCTGACTCTGGGGTGATCCGCACATGCAGGCAAAGGAAACCCCAAGAGGCATACTGAGAGCAAGAGAACCAGAGAGACTGGCGCGTATCACCTTTCGTCCCCCTCTCGCTCCCCACCTACAGTATGCTTCAGCCATCTGATGCAACTGGCTGTTGCTGGCCGTTTTTTTTCTTCTTCTTTTTGCACTACTGTACCGCGCGTGTTCTCGCCGTGTTACTGTGGCGGTGGATCTTTCCGCTTCAGTAACTGATTAGATGGAGTTTTACGATAGATCAACTGGTTTGTTATTCTCTTCAACGCTGGCTTCATGTTCGATTTGTTTGGTCTTTTGATTATTTGCCTGTCATGAGATCGCCATCCAGCAAACATAATGTTTAATCGCCACCAGCAAACACACAATGTTTGCCTTCTTGAAGGTTGCTGGGGATCCATGAGCAGAAATTGTAGGTAGACAAGTGTTTTGAGCTGGCTTTTGCTGAAGCAGAAAAGCCATGAGAAATCAGTTGTGGGTGCAATCTGCTAAAAAATGTGCTGATAAAAAATTATATACGCGTTCAAACTCGTAGCTGAACAAGAGGAAAGAGCAAAAGTTACCGGTGGATTTTTCCTTCTTCACCGCTTGGCGAAATGACAACGACGCTTCCTAATTTTAGTCAACAACATTTTTTTGAAGGAGGTCATATCGTATGGAGCAGCACGCGTGTGGTTTCAAAGCGAAATGTCCGTTTCTCTAACAACTGTTCATGCTATTGCATGTGCACAACGGACGTGTGACTTGTGTGGGTGTGTTCAGCTCACTTGTTTTTGAACTTCAGCTTTCTTGGAGGATCCAAATCACACCGAGAGCTACGTAATGTAGACATAAACGGTACAAATGGCTCTTTTCTGTGCCCTTTTGCACCCATTCATGTTCTCCCAAGTGGGTTCACAACAAGCGGCTTGCAGACTGAGTTACAAAACAAGGTTGAATGAAACTCAGGTTGAGGACACGTATTTCTCAAAACAAGGTGCTTGGGTGAATACGCTGAGTCGAGCAAGAGATTCATTCATACCTTGTGTTCATCTGATATACAGAAACACAACCTGTTTTAGAATGTTATAGGGTACGTAAATCAGCGTTGCTGGTCCACATATCTCACATCTACGATTTGTTCCGTCAGGTGTGCGGACGTGCACCAAATTTTCCAAATGGTAACAGTGTGGGTGACACCATTGAAGGTTCAGTGCAAAGCTCTCTCTCTTGCAAACCACAACCTGTCGGTCCCCATGTGACACACCACTGCACCTGCCGTACATAGTACAGGCTTCCCCCATACCTTGCATGTTGGAGCCATGCCGTGGGTCGCGGAGTGAAGCTATCGCCATCGCGTCACCACACATGCAGTCAGCACAGGTATGTATTATGGGATAGCGCCTTGCGATGCTTTTCCGCATTGGTATTTGAAAAAATGATTGGTTATTTATCCATCCGAGGTCCTAGACACGAGCCCAAGTGCAGAGCACATCACACGTGCGCCGGTCAGTGCAGGTACGCCGGGAGGACATCGGGGCCTCCAAAGCTGCAGCTCCCCGGTGTGTAGCTCTTCACGTGGGTCGCAAGTTGCGCGATCGCGCAGCACGAGCAGCAGCAAGACGCGCAGCAGTCGCCACAGACGCTGCCTGGGATCTGGAAGCGCTGACGTACTTTAGAGCGCACGTGCCAGATATGCGCGCGGAAGATCATCTGACCCGCCAGCACGATCATTGTGACGATGAGCGACGTCATTGTGGATGCAGTCGCCCTGGTATTGCTCGCACCGGTGCTGTAGTACGAGCCGTTGTTGTAGTACAAGCCGTCGCTACTGGACGAGCTCGATGACCGCGGGAAAAAGTTCCCAGCGAAGCCGACCACGTAGAGCAAGAAAAGGCGACCCAGTGCAAACTTGTACTGCATTATACCCATGCGCGCGTAGATCTGCGCGAGCGAGACGCACGGGCAGCACCACGGCACACAGAAGTTGGGCACGCAGTCGTCACAACAGGAGAAGAGACCCGCAACCCAGCGACCTGTCTGGATCTGGTTGCGAGGATCCACGGGTTTCTGTGGAGGCGGCTGACCACCTCCGAACCCCATGTATCCTCCAGGGACACCACTACCGACCGGGTAACAGGCAACCGGGTAAGCAGCACCAGGGGGAACAGCACCATATGGGTATCCTCCTGTGCCTGGTGGAGGAGCGTGAACCAGGTAACCTGGAGGAGTACCACCACCAATATAGCCAGCAGGGGTTGGAGCGCCATACCCGTACGATAGATTCCCAGGCGCGCTCATCGGGACATCGATATTGCCCAGAGCATCCATGGAGTATCCGATTCCGGGAGTGCCCATCGTGTATCCTGTATTCCCAGAAGCTCCGTAGGCGTAGCCGACATTCGGAGGTGGAGCACCGTAGGCGTAGCCATTGTTCGGGGATGGAGCGCCGTAAGGTGGATAACCGGCATTACCAGGAGCTCCGGGGTTTCCACCAACGCCATTCGCTCCTCCATATCCAGCGACGTACCCTCCGTAGGCTGGTCCCTGGTTGCTGTACCCTGGAGGCGGTTGGTTGTTGGCGCCGTTGTCTTGATACCCTTGGTAGGGATGCACTGACGACGCCATCGCTTTATTGACTTTCGAAGCTGAAATTGTCTAATGCACACTCTGAAGAAGAGCTGAGCCATCTTGCCGTGTCGGCAGGCACAGCACAGCATCGCGGGTAAGAAAGAAGCTGCGAGAGGTGCAGTCAGTCGTCTTGGGATTCTGAGGAGGATGAGAGCGGCTATTCCAGGCACCCGATGGTCTGGTGCCAGCTACTTGCGCGTGGTAAGAGCACCCCCATCTCGATCGACGTTGAAGCGCATGGCCCCACAATTAGGGGTTTACCCTGCCGCTATATTTACTTGCCCCCAGTTCCGCTTCGACCTCTCTCGCTGTTTAAAATGGCTCGGAGAATTAGCGAATCGGCGCTGCTGCTGTGTGGTCGCGATCGCCCCAACACGAAGCCCGCCACATTGAGGTCAAGATGCGAGCTCGAGGACGTTCAGAACGGAAGAGACTTGCAGCTCAGGGGCTACCGAGGAGCTCTTGGGTGTCAATCAGATCACTAGCGGTCGTCCTGTTCTTCTGTGTGGCGCTAGTAGTAAGGGTTCACAGTGCTGCTCCTCCAGTGAATCTTGCGGATGCCTGGTATAAACAGACACGCTGCAATGAGGTTTCGACTTCAGCATCGGTCGAGTGCAGCCAGTACGAGCGATGCAAAGCCACCCATCGATGCGCGCGAGGCGACGAAGGTTTGTAGGAGATCGTTGCTAGCTATCTAGGACGAGGTACCTACCTCTCAGCTGACCAATTTTGACTATGTTCTTGCTGTAGACTATTCGATCAAGGCGGTGACGCACGCGAGCTTTACGCGGCAGTTCGCAGGCGGCAACCGTACTCTAATCCCGTTGATGAACGACTTTGAAGACTGGAAATCCGGAACCCACCGATGGAAGATCAAGCAAGGAGCGGACACAATTTCGACAACGAAACTAGGTTGGAACACGTTTGATTTCACTGTGATCGGCTCGCTCGAGCTCTCGGCTGGGTATCTGATCTTTGATACCGACAAGGCCGAGCTTCGTGGGGACGTGGTCCTCAAAGGCGTGCTCAGCAAGACCGTCCAGGGTACGAACGTCGCAGTGTTCAACTTCATGACCGTCTATCTCGGCAAGGACGTGAGCATTCGCTTCATCGGCAGTGCTGCGATCAGTATCATGAGTCGGAGCAGCATGATCATCGATACGGAGTTGGGCGTACGTCCCGGGACACTCGGGGGCTTCCCTGGCGGAGGGTTTATAGGCGCAGACGCCACGAACAACAACCGGAATGGGCCGGGAAGCACGAGCGTGATGGTTTACGTGAAGACGCTCTCGACGTATGGGTCCCACATCCCTGAAATTCAGGAGATCGAGACTTCGGCAGCACCAGGACAGAAGATCCAGGGCCACTTTGTGCTTTTCTATGGCGAAGGAGAGTTGCAGACCCAGCCAATTTCGTACGATGCCTCAGCCTACGAAGTGCAAAAGTACCTGGAGACCGCATTCCCAGATATTGGGACGCTCGACGTTCAGCGTGACGATACATTACAGCAAGTTCCTGAGAGCGGTCGCTTGTGGCGTGTGACGTTCCTCACGGCAGTGGGGGATGCGCCCCAATTGCGAGCTATAAGCTACCTGGAAGCGTTGTCTTCCACGGTCGTAACGAGGACGATCCGCGACGGCAACCAGCTCTCAGGCGCGTTTCGCCTCGAGTTCCTCGCGTCTCAGTCTCGTGAGATGGCTCACAATATCTCTGCAGAGGCCATGCGGACGGCGCTCTTGGAGGATTTTCCAGTTCTCATCGATGCTAAAGTGACGCGGACAGATCCCTTGAGTCAGTGTATTCAGGGATCAACAGAGCCCGACCAAAGCGCCAGCAGCACAGTGACCTCGTCTGCTTCCATTTCAGGTGAGGACCGATACGACCAATCCCAATGGATGGCTCCAAATGAGCTCCTCGTAGATACACTCGACAGTGTGAAGAGCTACAACGACAAGCTCTGCTCCAGTGGACGTGGCGCCGCAGACGGGTACGTTTGGAAAGTGCAGTTTTGGACGCGCGAGGGCAATCAAATGCCGCTTAGCCCCATGTCGCCCACGTCTCTATTAGTTGATCCAGCTGCGCCACTCACTGTCAACTTTGGAGGACTGAAAGGCATCGGAGCAGCTGCTGAGGTCGTCGCCTCGTTGTCGTTCTCGCTGGCATTCGGTGGCGCCGGTGCGTCTTTTGCTAGCAAAGGCGGAGACGGGTACTCGAATCCCTACCGAGTCACAGCTTCGTACGCGCAGGTTTATTCAGATGAGCGTGTGTCTGACCTGCTTGGAGGAAGCGGTGGCGCCGGTGGGGGTCTCGATCCCATCGACATTTTCCCAGTTGTTCAGCCTACGCTCGGTGGCGCTGGAGCGGGGGCGGTCATGCTCAGTGCTATGAACGACATTGTCATCGGGCAGAATGGCAAGATTTCAGTCAACGGAGACAATGGACGCCCTGGGTTCACTGCGGGCGGTGGTGGGTCTGGCGGTACGCTCTTGATGATCAGTGGCGGATCGATTTCCCATCACGGCGCGATTGAATCTCTTGGTGGTCACGGCGGTAGCGGCTATCCCGTAGCAGGAACCAGTGATCCTCTGAATCCACCACTTGTAAACTCTGGAGGTGGGGGGAGTGGCGGTCGCGTCGCAATATTTGCTCAGACGTTCTCTTCATGGGGTGACGGCAGCATCTTGGTCAGTGGCGGGGCATCACAGGATCCACGGCGAGTTGGAGGGAGAGGCTCTTCTTTCATTCAGGTCCAGTCAAACCTTGCGATCCGTGTCGACCCGACAATCGGTGCGGCAGGGACTTTCAAGTCTCTCCTCGTGGACGGCAGCGAGAACTATGAGAGTGGGGACAGCGACAGCGTGCTTCATAGCAAGAGCCACCAGGTGTCTCGCAATGGCCCGCGCTTTGTGTTCGCCGACAGGGCTAGTACGAGGCCGACTCGGATCTCGTACTTTGTGCGCATTGGCAACTTTGTTGAGGGCAAAGTCACAAACAACCGAGGCGCAATCTTCGGGGTTCAAGATAACAATACGGGGACCAGTGGTTCAACCGCAACTGGCGACAACAAGGACGAGTTCACGATCGCGATTGCGATCATTGACGGCTTCTTCACGCACGAGCCCAACACTTTTGAGTGGCCACGGCGCCAATTTCAGCAGAAAATCCAGCCCAACCGGTGGTACAAGGTGGATTTGTTCATCAATTGGCTTCGGCACACGTACTCGATCCAGCTCAACGACGTCCTCAAAGTGCGCAACGTCGCGTTCAAAGGCGACCAAGTGGGGTCGGTCAGTCTAAACAACCTCCACGCGATGTCCACCTGGTGGGACGAGATCTACGTGGGTGAGAACCACTTGGTGGACTTTGTCTGCCCGTATATAGCGCCGAGCCCAAACACTAGTGCTACCACAAGCTATAGCAGCACCACTGCACCAAGCTACAGCAGCAACAAGCAGTTTGGGAATGGCAACGGCGTCGTCGCCGTGAAGAAGCGACAGCTGCGGAAACTCTGGGCGAGTTCCTTCCAGAGTCCCGCGACAACGTACCACCCGATGGTCAAGCACGAGAGCCACGTGTCGAGCCGCGAAGAGTTCAAGCACAACAATGGCGGCATCGTGCCGTTCGACGGCGAGCCGCATCGCGAGTTCTTCAACGACATTCGCGAACAGGAGAGCGAGCTTCCCGACTTCAGCGGCGAAGAAGATCTGCGCAATGTCGACGAAGAGATCCTCTCGCAGTCTGAGTTGCTGATCATCCCCGACTTGCCTCAGGACAGCACAGTAGTGTTACCACTGGAGACAGTGGTGGACCTCGCGACCCTCGCTGCCGATCGGTCTGGAAGCACACGCTCGGACAGCAACCTACTCTCGAAAGGAACGAGTATGTACTGGTACTCGGAGGTGTTCAACGACACGACGCTCGTCGGTGCAGTCGGCGCGTGCTCGACGCTCGACTACATTGAGTGGCGCAATGAAGGCATTATGCTCCACTTTGTCAACCTCACGGACCCTTTCGGTGAGCGACCAGGTGATCTCCTCGCGGATCGCCCCAAAGTGATCTTCAACACTAAGACCAACACGTTCGTCATGTGGATGCACGTGGACAACAGCACCAACACCATGGGGCTCACGGGCGTCGCGACGAGTGTGTATCCAAACGGTCCGTTTGCATTCCAGCGCAGCTTTTACCCTGATGGCGCTCCACTTGAAGCCCCCGGTGGGCAGAGCATCAACGAGACGCATGACCAGACGGTCGCTATAGTACCAGCAAGGAGTCTCCAGGCTTCCCCGCAGGCGTATCTGATCCGCTCGTACTACAAGACGGTCGAGTACTGGCTGCCTCGGTCCGTCATGGACCCGCTCTGGCAGAGTGCACAGACCCCCGAGGGGAAGACCAACTTTGGGCTGAGCTACCACCGCGCGTTCTACCACACGGGGTACGACAACCCGAACGACATCTACTTGCAGCGCTGGCGCATGGAAGACATGCCGTGGGAGCTGATCTGCTGCGAACCAACGAACCAGACGAACTGCGTCTCGTTCACCGAGATCCCGTCGAGTCCAACCGCGATCTGCCCCGCTGGCATGGAGAAGAAGCAGATTCTCGGTCAGTCGCAAATGGCAGACTCGGACCACATCACGTCCAGGTACAAGAATCCAAACGACTACACCAATAGCTTCTTCAAGGACACCTCGGTTCCGTCCCACACCTCGTGGGGGTCCCAGGTGTACAATGTCAAGACGTGGCGAGGCAATTACTTTGACGCACTGAGTACTAACATCACGCTGTTCATCTTCAAGAGATATGCTGGCGAGAGACGGCGCATGGAGATCGAAAGCGACCCTCAGATTCAGTTTACGTACCCGAACGAAGAAGAGCTCACGCGGTATTCGATCCCAGCAAACGACACCGAAATCCTGGACCTGCTGCTTGGGACGCTGGGCGTGCCGATCAGCATCGCGTTCACGGCAAAGTACTCGTCTTTTGATTTACTGGAGATCGATATCAACAGCGATGGCAAGATCACGTCGAGCGAGATCGCGCAGCTCGTGAAAAAAGAAGAGCAGAAGAAGTTGACGGTGCAGCTGGTTTCCTCGCTCCTGGCGGACTTTGAAGTGATGAAGTGGGAGCAAGTGACCCTCATGGACGCCGACAGCGATGGCGTGATCACATTCCCGGAGTTTGAGAAATGGATCGGACTCGACTCGAACCTGCTCTTCGACAAATTCGACATCGACAAGAACGGCTTTCTCGACGAGAACGAACTCGCGCGCACGCTCTGGTACCGTCAGATGCCTCGGCTGGACACTGCGATGATCCTGCTGGACCCATCTTTTGACGGACGAGTCTACTACCAGCGGTTCCGCACACTCGTGATCGAGACGCCAAATTTCATTTTTAACACCTACGATTTCGACAGCTCGGGGACACTGACGCAGAACGAGATCGACCTGATGATCAAGGATCTTGGGACCGCATTCGCTGACGCGACAGTGTTCGATTCGCTCAAGGGCGCGACGACAAAGAGTATCAATAAAGCCGATTATACTGCGTGGTTCACGTCGTCTACAAGTCTCCTCGCAGGCTCGCGAAACAAACTCAAGGTGGACAATGCGGTCCACGCAACCCGCCCCGACAGTTTGACTGGTCCGCTGTATGTTGTGGAGCAGAGACGAGCAAAGTACATTGCGATTAGCCGATTGGCGAGCGATTACCTTGGTACTGAGGGGCTGCTTCGAGAGATCGAGGGGGACTTTGAAGGACGCGAAGCGCTGATGAACTACTTTGAGTTCGCTGAAGAACTCTTCGGACTCAGTGACGAGGATTTCCAAGTTGACGTTGCTGCTGACCAGTCGTTGGGCGCTCAGCCTTTCCGCGCTTTCCTCACTTCAGAGATGCTGCTCGATCGCGCTTCGTACTGGAATGGTCGGCTCTGGGAAGGGCGACTGTCAGCGCCGCCATTGTTCACGTACGGAGCGCAGTGCTTGCAAATCGCTGGCGTCAACGCAAGTGACAGCGGGTGCTTGCCGTGCCTCACACGCTCTCCATACGTCACCTCTACGATCGATTTGTATCAGACCCAAGCTCGCAGCGATGCGCATTGCCAGCCCCAGAAGGAATTGGATGCGTATATCAAGGAGTTCGATCAGCAAGTGTCCATCCAGTTGCAGTACCAACAGCAGTCCGTGTACGGTCCACAGGGGCTGCAGCCACACATGTCGCCCTGCTTCAACCAGTCGCAGTTCTTCCCATGCGACGTCCACAAAGTGGTCGATGGCAACATCGCCGACGGACTCCGCGATATGCACGCGCGGGAGACTGCGTGGAACCTGGCGTGGGAGAAGCACCCGAACAACGTCGGCTCGTCCGCAAAGATCCGCGCAGACGACTGCCAGGAAGAGTCAATGGGGCCGTCTTTCATTGAGCGCTTCCCGAATCGCGTTCGAGAGCCGCTGGCCAGTCAAGTGCTGGATACGGTGGTGACCTCGTCGCCCGATGAACTCGCTGACATTCTAGGCGGAGGCTCGTAGCTTCCACAGAATGAGAAAACGACACGCCTTCCATACCAACTGCATGCATTGCCAGCAGCGCTCCTGTGTTCTTGTTGAACATTTGACATAGCAGCTTATGATCCAAAGACAGTAACCTTGTTAAACACTTCATGTCGTTCCACCATTCGTTTTTGCCGCCTTATGCGCATCATTCGTAAATGGGTACACTTTTCAAAGCTCCATCACGTGTGGTCCACACTAAAACCTCGGCTTCAGATAAAAACCTCAGATGCATTCCAAGCACGCACAATAAAACCTCAGGGTTTTTCCTTCAAATTTGAATTTGAAGTCAGACACTTTGCCCTGACTGACTGGTGTTTCCCCTTGATCGTGGCAGAGGCAGAAGAGCAACGGCAACTCACGCACTTGCGAAAAGGAAACCCCGCGCGCAGGCAGAGACAGACGGAGGGTTGAGAGCGAAGGACAGTCATCATGGACTCCTCTGACGATGATGTACGTGTGTGTGTGTGTGTGCTTATGTGCTTATGCGTGTGCTTGTGTGTGGTCGCGGTGGTTATGTTGCGCGGATTGTGAAGATCGCGCGCGCTGGCCACTGCCCTCTTTGATGAATGGACCTGTGCGAGAACCAGACACGATATGGACCTAGGGGAGGACGCTGGTTGTCTGCGTGCTTTTGCCGATGTCGCGCTTGTTGTCCGAAAAAAGGAAACGGGAATCCAAGGATGCTAATTGCGCGTGGTTTCGTTTGTGTGCTTGTTCACCGTGAGCAGGTGTACATGCCGGACAGCCCAAAGGCGAAGAAACCGAAAGTGACGAAACCAAGGGCGCCAAAGAAAGCAGCCGCTGCGGGTGAAGCGAAGAAGAAAGCGTCTGCAAAGAAGGCTCCTGCGAAAAAGAAAGCCAAGGACTCGGATGAAGATGACGTGTCGTCGTTTGCTGGATCAGATGAGGAAATGCCTGAAGCATCTCCGACGAAGCAGTCGATTGAGCAGATCTACCAGAAGAAGACCCAGCTGGAGCACATCCTTCTTCGTCCGGATACTTACGGTGCGTTTGCGCGGATGCCGTCTTGATTCGTGCAACATTGAGCTGATCATTATTAACGCTTGTTGTTGTTTCCTTGCCATGTGCAGTTGGTTCGATTGAGCCGGTGACGCAAAGCATGTGGGTGTTTGACGAAGAGAACAAAAAGATGGACATGCGCAAGATCACATACGTACGTATTGACGCGATGCAATATTGCCTGTCTTGTCGGACCCCATAACATTTCCTAACAAATTCGCTTCAATTGACTCGCAGGTTCCTGGTCTTTACAAGATTTTCGACGAAATTATTGTCAACGCGTGCGATAACAAGCAGCGCGACAAAACGATGGATACGCTGAAGGTGAAAATTGATGTCGAAAACGGAGAGATCTCGGTGTGGAATAACGGCAAGGGTATTCCAGTGGTGATGCACAAGGAGCACAAAGTGTACGTCCCTGAGCTGATTTTCGGCCATCTCCTGACGGGTAGCAACTTCGACGACAAGAAGAAGAAAACCACGGGTGGTCGAAACGGTTACGGTGCAAAGCTCGCGAACATTTTCTCGACGGAGTTTGTGGTGGAGACAGCTGACGCGAACACGAAGCAGCGATACAAGCAGATCTTCCAAGACAACATGAGTAAGAAGAACCCGCCTACCATCTCGTCGTGGTCGAGAAAAGACTACACGTGCATCACGTTCAAGCCGGATCTTGCTCGCTTCAAGATGACCAGCTTGGATGCTGACATCGTCGCGCTTTTCAAGAAAAGAGTGTACGATGTTGCCGGTGTGACCGACAAGTCTCTGAGCGTGTACCTAAACGATGAGAAAATCGCCATCAGGTCGTTCCCAGAATACGTCAGCCTGTACAAGACTCCCAAGAAACCCGTCAAAGATGAAAGCGGAAGCGGTGATGAAGAAGAAGTCCCAAGCACCCCCGCAGAACCAGTCATCTTTGACAAGCCAGATGATCGCTGGCAAGTTGGTGTTGCTCTCAGTGACGATGGTTTCCAACAAGTGAGTTTTGTGAACGGCATTTGCACCACGAAGGGCGGTCAGCATGTCAACTACATCACGGATCAAATCGCGGCAAAACTCATCGCAGTGGTGAAGAAGAAAAATAAAGGTGATGCCGTGAAGCCGAACTACATCAAGAATCACATGGTTGTGTACGTCAGCGCACTTATCGACAACCCAGCATTCGACTCTCAGACGAAAGAGACCCTCACAACCAGATCAACCGCATTTGGATCGACCTACACTTTGAGCGAGAAGTTCCTGAAACAGATCGAGAAAAGTGGCATGGTCGAGCGCATCTTGTCGTTTGCTCAATACAAGCAAACCGCTGAGTTGCGTCGCAAGGGTGGAGGTGGAGCAAAGAAGTCTCGCCTCACAGGAATCACGAAGCTGGATGATGCAAACTACGCTGGAACAGCGAAGGGACAAGACTGCACTTTGATCGTGACAGAAGGAGATTCCGCCAAGACCATTGCTGTCGGAGGTCTCTCGGTCGTTGGTCGAGACTACTACGGTGTGTTCCCTCTGCGAGGCAAGTTGCTGAATGTACGCGAAGCCAGCCACGCACAGATTCTGAAGAACGAAGAGATTCAGAACGTCGTCAAGATTCTTGGCTTGAAGTACGGACAAAAGTACGAGTCCACGAAGGGTCTGCGTTATGGACATCTGATGATCATGGCAGATCAGGATCACGATGGGAGTCACATCAAGGGCTTGGTGATCAACTTCATACACCACTTCTGGCCGTCGCTGTTGCAGATCGAAGGCTTTATCCAAGAGTTCATTACCCCTATCGTGAAGTGTACGAAGGGAAACAACGTCAAGGTGTTCTACACGATTCCCGAGTACAGTGCCTGGCGAGAGGTGACGAACAACGGGCGCGGATGGAGAATCAAGTACTACAAGGGTTTGGGTACGAGCTCAACGCAGGAGGCGAAGGAGTACTTTTCGGACTTGAAGACGCACCAAGTTGGGTTCGTCTACGATGGAGATGAGGATGGTGACGCGATTGATATGGCGTTTTCGAAGAAGCGAGTCGAAGAACGCAAAGACTGGCTGCGAGGATACGAGGCTGGAACCCACGTCGACTACGATGTCGACGAGATGGCTTATTCCGAGTTCGTGAACAAAGAGCTGATCTTGTTCTCGATGGCAGATAACATGCGGTCGATTCCGTGCGTGGTGGATGGCTTCAAGCCGTCTCAGCGAAAAGTGTTGTTCTGCTGTTTCAAGAGAAATCTGAAGGTGGAGCTCAAGGTCGCCCAGCTTGGTGGTTACGTATCCGAGCACTCGGCTTACCATCACGGCGAGCAAAGTCTGTACGGAACAATCGTGGGCATGGCGCAAGACTTTGTTGGCAGCAACAATGTGCATCTTCTCTCGCCGAACGGCCAGTTCGGTACGAGATTGATGGGAGGCAAAGATGCGGCGAGTCCTCGTTATATCTTCACGAACTTGGAGCAGGTGTCTCGAGTGCTCTTCGATCCACTGGACAATGACGTGGTGAACTACCTGGATGATGACGGTCAGTCGATTGAACCGGAATGGTACATCCCGATCATCCCGATGGCGCTCGTTAATGGAAGTGAAGGTATCGGCACAGGTTGGTCGAGCTCGGTGCCAAACTATAACCCGCACGACATCATCAAGAACCTGCGTCAGAAGCTGAAGAATGAAGAGTTGAGCCCACTTGTGCCGTGGTACCGTGGCTTCAGTGGTCACATCATTGAGAAAAGCAGTGGGAAGCCGTCCGATAACCAGACCTTCTCGGTTCAAGGCTTGTACGAAATCAAGGATGAAAGCACGCTCGTGATTTCGGAACTGCCAGTCAAGTCTTGGACACAGACGTACAAGCAATTCCTCGAATCACTACTGGAAAGCGGAACTATCAAGGATTTCAGGGAAAATCACACCGATGTGAAGGTTCTGTTTACGATTACTTTTGAACCAAAGACTCTCAGCGACATTTGCAAGGCTCCAGGCGGAGTCGTGAAGAAGTTTAAGCTCGAAACGTCCATCTCCACTTCGAACATGCACCTGTTCGATGCGAACGGACGTATCAAGAAGTATGAAAACCCGCATGAGATCCTGGAAGAGTTCTACACCATCCGATTGGACTACTACGGCCGACGAAAAGCTGCGCTGTTGCGCAAGCTCGAAGAGCAAATCAAGATTCTGTCGAACAAGACTCGTTTTGTTCTCGCTGTGGTCAACCGCGAGCTTGTAGTGAGCAACCGTAAAAAGCAAGACATCCTTCAGCAGTTGGTGGACGACGGCTACGATCCGATTGTGGCCAAGGCGAGCAAGGCCAAGAAAACCGGGGATGATGACGAGGAAGAGTCAGACGCAGAAGATGCAGTCGACGCAACCAGGGGATACGACTACCTCTTGTTGATGAAGATTCTCAGCCTGACTAAGGAGAGAGTGGACAAACTTCGTGCCGAGCTGCAGGGACGCGAGGAAGAACACCAGGAATTGTCTGCTACTCCGATTGAAGAGCTCTGGATTCGCGATTTGGACAAGTTGGAAACGCTTCTCCTTGAACATGAAGCAGAACGAGCTCGAATCGCTGCTTCCGCGCCAACCCCAAAGAAAAACGGAAAGGGGAGAAAGACGAACGCTAAGGCCAAGCGAGGTAAGAAGAAGGGCAATAGTGATGACGACTCGGACTACGAAGTGTCGAAGGCGAAGACAAAGGCAAGAGCAGCACCAAAACCAGCAGCACCGAAGCCAGCAGTGAAAAAGGAGAAGGAAACGAAATCACACCCCATTTCATCATTCTTTGGGGTGAAAGAACCTGAAAAGCCAAAGAAGGCCAAGAAAGAAGAAGAGGAGGAAGTTCTCTCCTTAGCGGAACGACTTGCCAGACGCGCACAGTCGACACCAAAGAAAGATGACGCGCCATCAAAGCCAGCCGCCAAGAAAGCACCGAAGAAGGTGGTGGAGTTGGCAACTTCGGATGACGAGGTTGTGACTCCAATGGACAAGGATGACAATGACTCCGACGATGATGTGTTTGCGATGAATGTCGACGATAAGAAGGCGAAGAAGCCTGCTGCGAAGGCGAATGGGAAAGCTAAAGCGCCCGCCAAACCAGCCGCGGCGCGCGCAAAGAGTGCTCCGGCGAAGGCGAAAAAGGCAGCATCTGACGATGAGGATTCTCCTGTGAAACCTAAGGGTAAGTTTACAGATGTGATTGCTGTATTATCTTAGAAGCATTGTACTCACCGAATGTTCTTTGATTCTTGTAGGTGCTCAGAAAAGACGCAACGAAAAAACGACCAAGCCATCTCCAGCTCCAAAGAAGCAGAAGCGAGCTCCTGTTGACAGCGGTGAGGACGAGGACGAAATTGAGGTCGATAAGAGCAGCCCAGTCGCTCCTGTGCGCCGTCCAACCCGAACCAAAGCCCGCATTACCTACACGGAGATCTCCAGTGATGAGGAAGAAGAAGAGGAAGAAGAACATCAGGCGAGCGACTTTTCGGAAGCGGATGACAATGAAAGTGACTTCGAGTAAATGCCAACCCGATGTGATGTAGAAGACGTTCACAGTACCGCACGACAGTTGGTAGGATTATATACGCTTGACAGGCTTTGCAAGATGTTGCAGATGAATCTTTTCTTCCTTTTCAACTTGCATTCCAAAATCGATTTCCTTTCTTGTCTACTCTCTCACCAAACATCTTATTTCAGCTTTCGGACAAAATCACGACTCACAGTTGACATCTCTTAGCTGTTCTTCGAGCTTACTTGGAGCGGCTTGAGGCGCAGCGGATCGACTTCTCTGATCAATGCACGCGCAAGTGCTACCAATGGATCCAGCAGCGGGACACCCTCAAACGACGCCGCACCCATGAACACAAATGGGATCTCTGTGCAGCCCAAGATGATGAGCTCCGCGCCATCCTGAACAAGTTGATGAGCGTATCCGTGGAAATTTGAGACGCAGCGCGGCTGGATCGCAGGAGCGCTGCTTTTGATGCCCCATTGTGGATTCTGGATCGTGTCTTGCAGCTCCAGCTGGGTATGCTCCGAGACTTCGACGATCTCGTACCCGAGCGGCTCCAGTAGATCGTGGAAGACGCGCGCGTCGCGAGTCCCGATCGTTGACATGACGCCGATCTTTCGGCTTCTCGGTGCGACTTGTGTGATCAAGCGGATGGTCTCGTCGAGCATGTTGAGGCATCGCACCTGTTCCTTCGCGTTTGCGCCATTGCTGCTGTGGGTATTGCATCCGTCGTCAATCAAGCGAACGAATTCGTTCCAGATCGGCTTGACGTGGAACGTGATGCACGGGATGCCCGCGACGACGGGTGTGTCCAGTTTGAGCAGCATCTCGAACGTCCGCGCCATGCCATCCGCTGGGTTCTCGATATCGACGAGTTTGTGTTCCACCCCCCGCAGTTCATCGTCAGCATCATCGCTGCTACCGCTCTCAGATGAAGTCGCCGTTGGCGGCGCATTTTGGTTTTGCTGCTCGGTGTACGCCTGCAAGAAGTCGACGCGACTAGCAATGTCTGCGGACCGCGAGAAGTGGCAGACGTCCAAGTGGCCCTGGTCGATGCCGTTGCTCTCGGTCTGCTGCAGGATCGTCTGGTGCAGCAGGATGCCCGCGGCGGGTCCGACGCCGCCCAGGATGCCGATCATCGCCGCTTTCTTACAGACACGCCGCTTGTTTCGATGCAGCGGGTGATTGAGAAGTGTGTGGTGTCAGTGATTGATGCTTGTCAAACAGATGAGGTGACGTACTTGGGTCTCTCTATTTTTATATCATGCTCACCTCCTCATTTTATGAAATGAAGCCATGGTTTCCCGTCGAAAAACACTCTCTATTAAAGACAATTGCTGAGCAACAGCACAAGACCAATAGTAACGCTATTTAAAGGGAGGCCAAGGCGCTTCTAAGAGAGTAACCCAGCGTTGGTCATCCAATTTCGTATCAATTCGAAAGGTCACTTCAGTTCAACACTTGATGTTTAAAACATGTACAGTACAAGACGTTTGAATTTATACATCTTGTTCCATCTTGCTTCACCCTCACTCTCCGAGTGTGCCAATGGGAGCGCCACCATGCCATGCGTCACGCGATGGCCTGGGGATGAGTTGGGCTCCACTTGCTCCATTTGCGCAAGCACGAGGGCATACAAGAGCACCACATCCATGTGATTGGGAAAGCGCTTTGGGTGCCTCGTTAGTGGAGAATCACGGTACAAAACGAAGCCATCGACTCGGCCACATGCTCCTCCGTCACCTGCTCATTCACACGCGAAGTACAGTATTCATGGATCAAGGAAGCGTTTGACGACACTGCGATTCACCACTGTTGCCTCTTCATATTCCCTGCCTCTCGCTCTCTCTCACCCTCTCAACAAAAACTTGTGAACCCAGCGCGACCAATAGTTCCTCAGTCTCTCGTGATTGCAGCAGCAGTTTCTTCCTCAATCCAGATAGCGAATCGCTTCCACGACCAGCTTGCTGGCTTGAGCGGATGGCGAAGGTGCCTCCGCGTGCACTTGGACTTCAAACGGCATGGGCTGGCAGCTTCTGTCGCGACAGAACCCACCGCCGCTGCTGCTGTGCGTCGCCACCACGCAGCCGTTCACTTGGAACAAGTAGTTCACGTGGCGCGCATCCACTTGCTGCACTTTGAGCGCAAACGCGTGGAGCAAACAAATCGGTCGCTGCACTGCCGCGAGGTAGTTGCTTGGATCGCCCAGCGCGCGCGCCAGCAGCGCTTTATGATCCGCCGTCGGGGACGTGTCCACCCACGCTGGACCGTCTTCTGCTTTGTCCATGCTGCTCGCGATTGTAATCGACGCGCGCGCGTTCGCTGCACCCGTATACAGCAGACAGCAGACCACGGAGATCACCAGCGCCAGCACTTGAAAGGTTTGCTTGGAGCTCTTCATTTGGCTGAACGGTCAGTCTTGAGAGCCTTCAAGGATTTGTTCTCTGAAGAAAAGGCGCATTTTCGCCGATGACAGAGAGTGACAACAAATCTGTGACGTGTGACGAAAAAACATGTGACTTTTGATGTCAATCAGTCAAAGCGGAGCTCGTTGCGCACCACGAGCCGGTGCATTTCCTGCACGAAGCCATCGATCTTGACGTGCCAGAGGCGAAAGGGACTCGGGTCTCGATACGCGGCGAGCGCTGCGACGGCGGCGGTGAACTCATCAAACTCCATCTGGGTCGTGTCGCCGTTCTCGAGCGCCATGACGGAGCAGAACACCAGCTGCGCGCTCTCGAGGTCCACACTTGGAGGAGGGCCTCCGTGCTCGGCGAGCAGCTCAAACGCGGCCAGGAACGCCTGGAACTCGTCAAAGTTCATGCTGTTGCGCTTCGTTTTGCCTAGTTGGAACCCGTGGAGTACCGAGTCTTGCAGCGCGGCATGGTTGTTGTCTACATGTGGTGGACGCTTTTCATGAGTGTCCTCCTGGTGTTGCCGCTCGTGCTCATCATCGTCGTCCCTGCCTTCGTCCCCGTCTTGCTTTGCGTAGTAGAAGAACACGACGCGAAGGAACGCGCGGTGCTCCAGCAGCACGCGCGACACCAGCGGACAGCTCAGCTTGCCCACAAAGTCCACCTCTTGTAGACGCTCTCGTTGCTGGAACGCAGTCGGGACAACCACTTGATGGCAGAAATCTGCAACGATCTGAGCAGGTCGGCGCAAGCCACTTGTACTGCTATTCTGCGTGAACTTTAACGCTGGGTGCTTCTTTTCCTCGCGCTTCTGAGCTTTTGCAATCGCGACGCGGACGAGAAGCTCCGTAAACTGAGACTTGGAGAGCCACACGTCGTCGTGCAGTTGACCCTCGCTTCTGAAATCGGTTTGGCGGCCATTCTCGTTAACTGCTGATAGCGATGGCTCTTGTGAGTGCACCTGAAAGAAGAGGTCGTGCGCAGCGTTCAGGTCTGGAAGCTTCTTGCCTGCGCGTCTGAGCTCTCGCGCCATTCTCAGCCAGTCATGTAGTGCCAGACCTGCGAAATTGAACGCCGCAGTTGTGTACGAGGCGTACAAGTGCGCCACGTACACACAGAAGCGCTTCAAGACGTGCTCGAGCTCCATTACTATTGCCTTGTCGCCATCAACGGGTTGGTTGCCTGCTGCTTGAGCACCAGCATTGGACACCAGGTCGTCAATCTTCAGTTGGCTTGTATCCCAGAAGCAGCGCAGATCGTTCAACGCCACTGTTGCGCTTGCACTATCGCTGGAATACGAGTCATTATCCCCACTCGCATCCTTGTCTGGCATGAGCAACAGCGTACTCGGGTGTTGGTAGCCTGGGAAGTCCGCTACCACGTGGATCGCTTGGTTCAGAAAGAAGAACTCGCTCATGAACCAGTGCGGCGCAGTACCAGGTCGTCCACGTTGGTTGGTACTTGGAGCGATTGCTCTCTCAGCCCTCGCTTGGTTCACTTGGAATTCCCCCGCTCGCTTTGACGCGATGCGCCACGAAAAGCCCAGGAACTCGCGGATGCTCTGCAGCGAATGCCAGAAATGGTGGTTCGGCTGCACGGACAAAGACGATGGGAGGGCGAGACTGCGGCTGATGGTCCCAGACAGCAGCTTGGCGCGCTTGCGAACAAACACGTTCGGGTCATTCTCGCAGAGCGCGAGGCTCTGGCGCGAGTGCACGGCCCAGAGGTCGCGCAGCCTTGCAAGCATCGCCGCCTTGGCTTCGTCTTCCGTGGACTGCCACTGTTGATTAAACACACAGGTGGTTGGGTCCACTTGCAGGTCGCGGTTGCCCAGCCAGTCCATCTTTGCAAGAATGTCGTAGAGCTCGTCAAAGTGGATCTCCTTGGCGCTGCGGCCAGAGAGCTCCAGGATCTCCACGAAGAGCAGATCCACATCGACCTGCAGGATGTCGCTCACGATCCCCGCGTAGGTCAGGAATTGACGCAGCAACGCGCGCGTCAAGCCCATGAGGTACTTGCTGCTGCTGGGGTCGTGGGCGTGGTCTCGTTTCTTGCTCTTCTTCTTCTGCTTCTTGGGCTTGGCGGATGATGATGCCGATGGGGACTTTGCAGCCTTGCTGCTCTTCTTTGGCGATGGCGTTGCATTCACTCGCTTGCCCTTTGCACCCGCGGCGGCCTCGACGAGCTCGTTCGCTCTGAGTTGCCGAGCCACCTCTTCGGCTTCCAGGTGCTGCGCGAGCGCGATGAACAGATTCCGCATCTGCTTCTTGCGCCACGCGAGCTGGTGCGCAAACATCTCCATGATCAGAGTGAGGAACACCTCAACCGCGAGCTTCCTCTCGTCGCCAGTCGGGTGGAAGAACGGTCCGAGTCGTATTTGCAGCTCCTCTGTGGTCGGGGACACGGCAAACTGCGTCAGCAGCGCATTGAATGCCTCGAGCGTGAGCGGTGCGCCGTTGTTCATTGCGACTGCGCTGCGAAAGCGTGCGGCCGCGTGGTCAAGGTGGGACAGTCTCTGGTTGAGCTGAAGGTTGTTGCTGCTCGCACTGTGACTTACTACTTGGCTTAACTTCGAGGCGGCTGGGTCCTCTTCGCTGAGTCGGCTCTTGCGCTTCTTGCGAGGCGACGAAGTCGGAGACGCCAACCCGAGCGGCTCTTTCTTGCTGGGGCTGGTCGGGAGTATTCGAGTGCTACTCCCACTGCCTCCAGTAGTCTTCCGTTTTGTTAGAGTAGTCGCACTCGAAGAGGCCGTGCGCTTGAGAGCCTTGACGTGGAACAGGCGGTTGATGATGCGCGTCAGGAACGTCGCCTTTAAAAGGCAAATGTGCGGTAATGAAGGCTCGCCTTCAAGTACTACTGCTGGTGCTGTTGTTGACCGTGTTGCTGTTGTTGGTCCGCCACCGCTGTTTGCAATCGGCGTTTCGTACGAGATGCCAATCTTGGTGTCCTCAATGGCCTGCAGCACCCAGAGGAAGAAACAGAGCTCTTCCCGCGAGCGCGCGCCGTCGAGGAACTCGCAGAAAAAGCGCACATCGCCTGCTTCGTCCCACACTTGACGCAGGCATTTGACAAACCTCGCAGCGTCATGCAGCGCCTCAGCTTCGTCTTGTTTTCTGCTGTTGGACTTGCGCTCGAAGAAGAAGTGGAGAACGATGGACGCCAACGAGACTTTCTTGTGATGGTGGGAGGATCGTGTGGTTGAGAGCGTCTGGACCTCCTCCGCCATCAGGAAGCGCTGGTAGAAGAACCAGACGAGCTGTCTGCACACAGTCACCATGTCTCGCAGCTCTTCAGGCGAGTTGCCATCGCCTGAAGCATTCGCGGGTTTCCTCTTTTTGGTGGCAGTAGCAGCTTTCTTTTCAGAGGATTGGTTTGTACCAGAAGCTGGTAACAAAGGTGGGGAGATCGTGGGGACGTTGCCCTGGCGACGCACTTTGGACTGCGCCTGCGCCGCGAGCACCTGCTTCTCGCTCATCAGGAGACTCACAAGGAACTGCTTCTGCTCCAAGAACGACAGAGACGCGTCTTCGTCCGGGACTTCAGGTTGCTGCTGTGGCTTCTTTCGCGAAGTAGGCTCGTTCGTCTGGAGCTGCTGCTGGCTGGAGCTCAGACCGATCATGTGGTAGAACCAGAGGGTTTTGGATGCCGAGTCGTCGTCACCACTGGTGGATAAATTCCCGCTCGAGTTCTCTTTTCGCTTTGGAGACGACGGTGGAGTCGTTCCAGAGCTGTGCTGCCGCCTCAACGAGCGTCCAGAACTAGTCTCGACGTCTCGACTGCTAACTCCGAGTCCTAGATCATTTGTTGTTGCTTTCGAGGGCGGATTAAGCGTTCCAGCAGCGCCAAATGGGAACAGAGCTGTGCTCACACTGGCGCTTCCTCGTCGTTGACGCGCTACTGCTGTAGCTGAGTCCGCACCTCGCTCAACTGCTTGCGGGGCCTCATACGAGCCAGCAGCAGTAGTGGTTACAGTAGATGCTTTTGTACCCCCCTGTACTTGGCTGCTCGTACTCCCACCATTCGCTAGCAACGACTGGATCTTCATCAACTGATCAATCTGGTTCTCTCGCAGCGACACGTTTTCGATCTCCAGGGTCTTGACGCGACGTTTCTCGCTCTGCAGCTGATTGCGCAGCGCAGTGAGCTCCTGGTCCCTGAACATGGCGTTCGAAAGCTCGGCGATCCTGCTCTTCTGGACATCGTGCTCGCGGTGACAGAGCCGAATCTCCTGCTTCGCCATCTCAAGTAGTCGCGCAAACTCATCGCATTGTTCGTGCAGCTTCTGCAGCTTGTCGATATCAAGCGAAGGTACTTTGTTTGAGGAATCCGAAGTTGCTACTGCTGCTGCGTTAGGGAACATGTTCGACATGCGTTCTTGGTTCTCGCCAGCAGTAGCCTTCGGGTCTCCACCAGCAGACACGAGACTGTTGCTGCTGTTCCTAGCAAAGCCAAGCCCGGACAAGTTGCTTTGCGAGTGGAATTCCCGCAAATCCGTCATCTCTGTCTGCAGCTGGGTGTTCGCCTGTTTGAGATCCGCCATTTCGAGCTCATTGTGCTCGATTTGGTCCTTCAGTCCGTCGATCTCGTTGAGGAAAGTGAAGCGCACGAACTGGTCCAGTTTGTTCATGCGCTCGACGATCTCAAGCGTGAACTCCTGCATGTACTGGAGCTCCTTGCCGTCGTCGTCATCGTGACCACCACTGCGGCTACTAAAGTTGTTGTTGTTGAGCGTGTCCGAATGGTCGGAAACTCCACTTGCTGCTGCTGTTGTGGAGATCGCTGCCACCTGCTGGATCGCAAACTGGAAGAGCTCCAACAGTCCACGCGCAGCTCCTCGCGCGATCGCTTCGTCGTGCTTCTCTTCCTGCACTTGGTTGCCGATCGAGAGCAGTAGATTGTCCACCGAGCAGCAGATGCGCAGCATGCGGCTGCGATGGCGCTCGGGCGATTGCGAGCGCAGCTGCTGGTGCTGGTCGTCATCTTCCCCACCGTCGCCGCCATCTACTTCTTCGTCGTCGCTGGCCCATTCGGACATGAGGCTCGCGCAGCTGAGACTGTTCTGCAGCGGTCGCAGCAGATCAAAGAAGTGAACAGCACCGTCCTCCTTTAGTGGACTCTTTGCGAATGATGGTCTTGATGCGAACAGAGCCGGCTCTCCCTCGTGGCCTGGTTCTGTATTTGATGAGGTTGTCGTGTTCTTGAGGACCTCCCTTGTGGACATTTTCAACATGGACAACTGCGCCTGCAGTGTCTGCATCTTGCGGGACTGACTCGAATACTTTGGTTCGTTGGAGGACATTGTTGTCGCAGTGGGGGACGTCTTTGGATTCAGCGCTCGGCTACTGACACCACCAACAGCCGAAGACCCGCCTTTTTCCTGGCTCTGCTTGGTCGGCGACAGCCCTCCACCGCCACTGAGTCCACTCACGCGATGCACCAACTTGAAGCCGCTCTTGGTGTTGAACGACGCCGACGGGCTCGTCACGAGCGCGAACTGGCTGCGCAAGCGTGTCACGTGCTGCCGGAGCTTCTGCGGCAGCTTGGCCTTGGGGCTCGACGGAGGCGACTTGGCGCTTGACTCGACCGTCTCTATTGCCCCCGGCGTAATTCCGATCGCTAGCATCGAGATCCGCGCGTTCGTGCTGGTCTTCTTCATCATCGCCAGGATCGACGATGCGTTCTGCGACGATACATTCTGCGACGCCGAGCGAACCTTTTGGCCGGAGCTCGATGGCGACGTAGTGGAAGCGTTCGTGAACCCCACTTGGTACTTTGTTGCTGAAGACGATGGAGAGGATACTGACGGGCTTTGCGCGCTACCGCTCGCTGCTGCTGCTGCGGCTGCGGTGGATCCGCTGGGCTTACTGGACGCGCTCTGCAAAGCCGTGAACTCGCTCTCTTTCGTCATCGCGGCTGTGTTACTTCCTGCAAGTGCGCCGTCTTCATCGAGTACTGCGAGTGCTCTTTCGACGCATGATCGTTATGTGAAGTCTGTTCTCTTGCTGTATGGCGATACAATATGCCCAAACGCAACAGCCAAAGAGGCGCCAATGCCGCATCATCCAAGTCTCCTCCGAGATTGGCTCGAGAACACAGTAACTGCTAACGTTACTTCAAATACATACCTGAGCGCGTCCCCTTCACACCCTTGAGCACCAAGTCGCACACTGCACCACCACAAGTCACACATGGCGCCGTCATTCGATTCACACCCGTCAGTCAGTCCATACACTTCCTTCATCAATGGGACGCACTCTCTCTGTATTTGACAACAATAACACAGGTGACCTGCATGCAGCCACATCACGCCACGTCACTACCCATACTGAAGAGTTTAACGAGGTTAGTTGGTCTAACGTTACCTCTGCCCTCTGGCCCTTGCTTGCTTGCTTACACCAGGTAGAGTTGCGGGAACCGCGGCACCGCGACGCCTTGGTCTTCCATCTCCTTCAGCGTCGCCTTGTTGAGCTCGGGCATGCGCAGCTGGCGCCACGTGAACTGCGCTCGCGTCGTCTTCTTGCCCTTGACCGTCGCCGCTGGCCCCGCTGCCGCCTTCACGACAAAGTTGCGGTCGTCGGCGAGCGCGAGCAGGTCCGCGGCGTTCACGCGCTCGCCGCTGGCGACGCCGTTGAGCGCGTCCGAGAACGCCTGGCGCACCCGGTTGATCGTGTCCAGCACCTCCATTTTCAAGCCTGTCTTTGGCGGCAGCACCGCCACTTGGCCGTCCACCTTGACTGTCACCATCTCGTTCGTGGCTTCGCTCACACACACCCAGATGTTTGAGCTCTGGCGCGCGCCAACGAGCAGCATGTTTGGATAGTACCCGGTCGAGTCCGGTGGCAGCAGCGTGCACTTGCTGCAGAACATGCGCGTCTCGTCGCCGGTGAACAGCCGCTCGACGTACACGGCAAGCAGCTTCTGGCTCGGCAGCTCACTGTCGTCGTCGACGCGCACGGGCAGCGAGAAGAGCGAACGTCCACCGAGCGTGACCTTCACGTTGTCCTTCTGCTGCGCCCACGCGAGCGCCGAGCCGTTGCTGTTGCCGATACGGAAGCGGAGCTTGAGCTCGAACGTCTCGTCCTCAGAGTTCTGCGTGTGCACACCAAAGTCCACGGGGAACCGCTGGTCGCGAATGTAGTACAGCAACGAGACCGGAAAGCTCATGCGTGGGAGTAGGGCGTGGTAGCCTCCGTCGCCGTCGCCTTGGGCTTGCACCTGGGCTTCTCCTTCGTTACTTTCCTGTAGCTGCTGCTGTTGTTGCTGATCGCTTGGCGCGTGCGTGTACAGCGACACCGTCTTGCCGTCGTACGCGATCGCCGCAAACTCCTTGAGCGAGTTGGTCGACACGCTCGCGAGCTGGTCAAACATCTCGATGCGCTGCTTGTTCTTCATCTTAGAGAAGAACCCGAACGACTCGTTGTCGACCTTGAGGTCGATGCGGTCCATGCCGTCGAGGTCGTCGTCCCCGAAATCCGCGGGTTGCGACAGCGAGCCGCCAATCAGGTGCTCGTCGTAATTGTGCACCATGAGGAACCGGAGCACTTCTTCTTCTTGGTTGCGGCCCTCAAGCGCGCTCTTCGAGAACCACACCAGCTGATGGTCGACGCGCTGCGAGCTCGCGTACGTGTCCAGGCGGTAGAGCATCTCGGTGGCTTTCGCGTCCAAGAGCTCGCCAAAGCCGTTCACCGCGCCGTTCTTCTGCAGCGCGATCAGCCGGTTGCACAGGTCTGAGATCAAAAAGTTCAGCGTCTGGAAGCGACGCAGTGAGATCGACTTCTGGTGGCAAATGTACCCCAAGTTGAGCTTCCGCGACGGCGTGTGAGCCGCCATGATCTCGAGGTACATGCGCCAGACGCTCAGCGGCTCGCTCCACACGCCGGCGTCGGCGTCCATCTTCGCCTTGAGGTTCTGGTTCATCTCCTTCAGGTACTTCATGGGCGAGTGTGCGTGGTAGAACGACGGCGTAAGGAACAGGTCCGGCACGCCCAGCACCGACGCGAGGATCACCACATTGAGCAGCAGCGGCCAGGATTCCCCATTTCCGTCTTTGCGACGAGGTTGACCTGCTGCTGATGGCGACAGAGCCAAGTTGGCTGGCGAGCCCACTGTTGGCGGAGGCTCTGGCTTGTGCACCAGGTACATCCCCGTCATCACGAGTCGGCACAGGTGCAAACTCAACGGCAAGTGGCACACAAACGATCCAAACGTGGTCATCTTTGCAGATTGCTCATTCGCAGAGTCGAGCGCGTCGAAATGCGCGAGCAATTTGTAGGCGCCCTCGACATTCTGGAGGTCCGGTGCGTCCAACGCCTGTGTCAGCAGCGCACTTGGGGTGCCGAACTGGTCCATTTTGCCTTTGAGCAGCAGGATAATGCGGTCCAGAGGCTTGCGCAGCATCTCGGGCGTCGAGTATTCGAGCATGCACGACTCGTAGAACGCCTGTGAGAACATGTGGAACGCCGTGCCGGGCATCACGCGGCCCGCGCGTCCCGAGCGCTGCTTGGCCGACGCCTGCGAGCACCACGTGTCAATCAGCACTTCGGCGTGCGTGCTGCCGGCGTTCGGCATCTCAATCTGCTTCTCAATGCCGCAGTTGATCACGTGCGTGACGTCCGGGATCGTCACGCTGGACTCGGCAATGTTCGTCGACAGAATGATCTTCGTCGACTTCTCGTCGATCGTGCGGAACGCCTCTTGCTGGTGCTCGAGCTCGAGTGCCGAGTGGAGCACAAACACGCGCACGAGCTCGCTGGACGTGAGCGCCGCGAGCGCGGTCAGCGACTCAAACATCGCGTTGATGCTGCCAATGCCCGGCAAAAACACCAAGATACACTGGGACTTTTGCTGGCGCTGGTTCGACTCGATCAGCAGCTTGATCAGCTCGAGAATTACCACCAGCTGCTTCTCGAGGATCACTGACACAGCCTTCACGGCGGTCTCGCTGTTGCCACGCACGCGGCCGTTCACAAGCGTCTGAAACTTGTTGTGCATGAACAGAAACTCCTTGCGACAGCGGTCGATGAGGCTCGGGTAGCGAGTGCCCAGGTCGTCGACAAACACGTACTCGACGGGAAACAGCTTGGAGCCGACGAACAACGGTTTCTTCTTGGTCAAGCGCGTTGCGAGCGAGTTCGCAAAGTACTTGAGGATCACCTTGGCGTCCATGGTCGCCGACATGATCACCAGGCGCAAGTGCGCGTTGCCGCTCAGTTGCAATCGCAGCAGCAGCAACAGCAGGTCCACGTCCATGCTGCGCTCGTGCACTTCGTCGAGCACCAGGTGCGTGATCTTCTGCAGCGCCTCAGGGTCGTGGATCAGACGCTCGACCATATAACCCGTCGTCACGTACGTGATCTTGGTCTGGCTCGACACCATTTGCTTCTGGCCGATGCGGTAGCCAATCACGTTGCCCACGTGCCCGTCTTCGTTGAACTCATTGCCTTTGCGCATGCCTGCGACCGTGTTGGCCAATTCAATCGCAGCAATGCGGCGCGGCTGCGTGACAAAGATGTTGACAGGGCGATCGGTTGGCGGACTGCGCAGCGCAGCGTCCAGCAGGAACTGCGGTACCGAGGTACTCTTGCCGCACCCGGTCTCACCCTGGATGATCGTGATCTGGTTGCTAACGACGTTGTTCAGGATCTCATGGCGATGCTGGAACACGGGCAGCGTCTCCATCAGACCCTGCAGTCCCTGGATCTTCCTGGGCTCACTGGACGTCGACATCGCAGTCACAGCTCCCGAATCCGAGGACCCCGTCGCATCCACGCCATTGCCTTGTCTAGGGGAAGTCGAGCCGTTCTTTGACGTGGACTTGCTTTGCTTCTTGGTGGTCCCAAGACGCTTGGCCACTGACGCTGGGGTCAACCCTTTCAGTGCTTTCGCGGATGGCGATTTCTTTTTTGAGTTTGTAGTGGGGGTGCTGCTGACCAACGACGGGGCTTTCGGTGGCTGTTGCGCTCGAGGAGGGATCGCAATGGTTGGCGGTGGGAGCGGGGGGAGTGGCGGGCCAGACGATGGATACATTGGTGACATTGTGGAAGGAGCAGTCGGCGGGAGCGGAGGAGGCAGAGGCGGGTTCGAGCCATTCGGCGCCACGACCTGGAACTTTTCAGCTTTCTTCAGAGCATTCTTCAACGGACTTGGGGGTGCCACACTCGAGGCTTGTTTCCCGTTAACTACAGTGTTGACCTTCACCTTTTGGTTCTCACCATTGATCTCCAAGTGTCCAAGTTGAGTGGACAGGTTGTCCACCGAAGTTGGACTTCCACCACCATTGGTATTAACAGCGCGAATGATCGGCTGCGGCGCTGGAAGCAGCTTCTTCAAATGGTTCAGCGCATTGCGCACCTGCACGAATCGTTTCCAGAGCTTGGTCTCTGTCACCACGAGCTCTGTACTGAATTGCTGGAGAATCGTCTCCACCTGGGACTGCGAGAGCGCACTGCTGCTGCTCTTACTTGCACTGCTCGCCGAGTCGTTGTTCCACGCAGCCTGCACGCCATTCCCGCCACTGAGCGAATCACAGACCCGAATGAACACATCCGACGAGAAGAATGTCGCACATCCCGCAGTAGTCGGCGGCTTCTCACCGAAGATCGCACGTAGCTGGTAGAAATGCTTGAGTGTCTCTAAGTACACGGTCACCGCCGTGTAGACGCCCCACTCAATGGACGTTTCCTTGATCTCGACGCCGGCAAAGTCTAGTTGTCCTCGTGGACTTCCTCCTCCGCCGTTCGACGCTTTCGACGACGACATTTTGGTGTTGATGCAGAGCAACGACGTAAGCAGTAGGATCTCGATTCTCCGGTCGGTCAGCAGCGTGCAGTCGTGAAGGTACGCCGCGTCGTACTTCTTGAACACGAGCAGCGAGTACGCGATCGTCTTGGTATCAAAACCTTCCTTGTTGGACTTGCCCAGTGATGCACAGAGCGTCATGGCGTGGAGCGCAACCTTCGCCTCGTGGTACAGCAAGCTCACGACCAGTTCACGGAGCACGCGGTCCACAGACTTTGGTTTGCGCATGTGGTGCGGCACGGAGTGGAGCTGGTTGAGAAACTCCAGGCGCTTGAGCATCACGATGCGATCGTACTTGTCGCCGGCGTCCACTTCGCGGACTCGCAGCACGTTGAGCGCGTGGTACGCAAGCTGGCGCACGTCCGCCAGGAGTCCCAGGACCGACCGACCTTTCACGAGCAGCGGGTCGAACCGGTTGCTGAGACTGCGTGTCTGGGTCTCGAGCACGTCGATCGCGGAAGGTGGAAAGTCGTACCGGTCCAGCAGCTTTCGGTACATGTTGAGCTTGTTTTTCGACAGCGACGCCTCGATTTTGATCGGGAACCGCTGCAGGAACGCCGCCGAGTGGCCGTAGAACCGGTAGATCTCGTACAGCGAGCGCAGGAACCCAGGCTTCTCAGCCTCAATCTGCATCAGCATGGGGTTGTCGAGCACGGGGAGCTGGTGCATGATCCACTTGGCCGCGTCCTTCGGGAACAGCGAGCTGCCTTCGTTGTTGATGCGCTGGATCGGGAAATTCAGCTTCCGCGCCATGTCGAACTCCACGTCGAGCAGCGGCGTCAAGTCGTTCGAGCACAGCAGCGCCAGGTCCACGAGCTGCTCCACACCACCGAGTCCCAACGATGCCGCGACGAGCTCTGGCATGAACACGCGCGCGCTCACGACGCCTGTGAGCTTGTTGATACTTAATTTTGAGAACGGAATATACCGGATGCCACGCATGCACAGGAAGTCCGAGTCGCGACCTAGCACAGCGAACGCGTGCTGCGTGCGCACGAGATCTGCGAGCTCTTCGTCGGCTTCGCGCTTCGCGGTCTTGATCGCGATCCCGTGCTTCTTCAGCACTGCGCGCAGCTTCTCGCGCGCGAACGGGAAGCAGCCGTTCGTTTGCTGCAGCAGCTTGGCCGTTCGTTCACGATTGCCCTGCGCGAGGCGCATCTGTGGAGGTGGCTCATCGCGATCTTCACTAACGGTAGTATCAGCAATGGGGGAAGCAGGAATACTGACAGCAGGAGTAGTCGCATCTTCAAAGAGCGCGTCGGCGAGCTCGTGGATGCGGTCGGCCTTCTGCAGAGCGCGGTCCTGCAGACAGTAGCCCTTGCGGTGGTCTTCACCCCCAAAGCACTGCGGCGGGTCAGTGACGAACACGAGCGCGATCTTGGCGTCGCGCAGTGTCTTGAGCCAGCACTCGATGTACTGCTCGAGGCGGTCGGGGCAGCCGCCGAGAAGCAGCCACGCCTGCGGGGAGAGGCTGCGCTGCTGTTGTTCCCCTTGTTGTTGCTCCTGCTGCACGTGCTTGAACAGCAGCTCGCAGACGTTGTAGAGGAAGCCGACAAAGTCCACGGCGAGCGTCGAGTCACGGAGCTCCTCGCAGTGCGTCGACGTCGCCGCCTCGTTCTGCGCGCAGTACGTGGTCAGACCGCGGACGCCCATAGCTTGTGCAGGTGGGGGATACAGACAGATACGAAGGAGTGACGCGAGCGTGGACAGACAGACAGGAAGAGCGAGCGCGTGGGAGATGCGGAACGAGCGTCGGTTGCGGGTGTTGCTGCCGTTGCTTTCTTCGTTCTCCACCAGTTCGCGCAACTTCGCTCGCGTTTCGGCTCAGAAAAGGACTCAGATCTGAGTTGAACAGTGATGGGTTGAAAACCATCATACCCAAAAAGTACGCGCGCACTTATTGACCTGCTGGAGGTGTTGTTTTTTACACTGTTCATCTGTGCAAAACTGTAAATAACCTTTCTGCACTGTTTTGCACTGTGGGGCTGTTAACCTGTGAAAACACGCGGTTTGGAAAACTTTCACTCAAAGAACATAATGAAGTACAGTGGTAGGAATATTAATGACCGCAAACGTGTGTCTCCCTGTGGTATTTGTTGGTGTGGCAGACATCAAGTCCAAACAGCTTCCTCCACTTCCCAGACGTGGCGCTTCCTGGATCGTGCCGTTGGCGTGGGACAGGGACACAGGTGAGCGCACGGATGGTTGGCGACGAGCATATGTAGGAATAGCTTGTGGTGTTCCATGCTCAGTTGTGAATACGCCTTGCATTGAAGACCAATACAAGTCGGCATTACGGGAGTTCCATCTCCCAAGTTGTGTGTTTACCTGCCTGGCGACCCGCGAAACACCACACTCTCCCACACAAGAAAATTGTTTTCAGGAACAAGAACATAAGCAAAAGGGAACGACCAGCTCACGATATATGGACGCACTTCAAGGTGGAGGTGGAGCGTGGACCAGTCAAGTCCTACCCCGACGTCACCTGTATCTACTCCGTCACGCACTTGTCGAATGCTCCGCCATCGCGCAACATGATACGTCATGTGCTGTAGTGCGGCAGAGACCCTGATGAGGTCAATGCAAAGCGGCAAACTGTTGACGCAGAAAGAAGCAAACACGAGAGAAGAAGCTGTGCATTCCACCTCAGCCGGCGGCCAAGAAGAAAGGTAGCAGCCTTGTGACGATCAACAAGCAACTATTCGGCACTCCACGCCCTCTAGCTTCCAAAAAGCCCCGTATGCCGAAGGTGAGAACGAATGAAGAGAACTTCTTGCGACTGGCTGTGTGCTTCTGCGCCACCGGCATTCCGTTTCGTTGCGTCGAGGATCCTCTCTTTAGAGCAGTATTTGGCTTTAAGATTCCGTCACGAAACCAGCTTGAGGAGTGGCTACAATACCACTTACGACCGCGAAAAGAAGCGCGCGGTCGACACCTTTTCGGCTAAGAAGCACCTTGCTTTGGTTATGGACGACTGGGTGAATCTGAGTAACAAAAGCATCACCAACTTCGTGCTGGCAAACCCGCATGCCTCGCCGGTCTTCTGGAGGTTCATTTTGACCCGCGCCGCAGCGCACACCACCAACTTCACCGCGCAGTCTTAGCGAGGTCGTCGATGAGGTGCACTCAGTGATTGAAGAAGGGATTGTAACGTTTGTTACGGACAACGCCGGAAATATGATTGCTACTTTCTTACAGCGAAACTGAGGCTTAATATGGAGTGGTTGCTCATCCGCCGGAGTGAACCCACTTACGAAGGACATTTTCACTGGAGGAATTATCTGTTATTCTCAAGAGTGCTACAACGCTTGCATAGTTTGTTAAGAGTCGCAGTGCTCTATGGGATTAGCTTCGCGAGTTTCAAAAGCCGCTGAAGAAAAAGGTTTGCGTTGTGCTTTGTCGTTCTCTGCACCTACGCGGTGGTACTCAAGCGAGAGACGTATCCGCGATTGCTGCTACTTTCTCGGATAGTTAGGTAATGACCCGCTACCAGTACAAGCACATACACTTTGAGGATACTGCGTCCATTCTGCGCGGCGAATTGTTTTGGAGACTGGCCGAGAATGTGCTGACGCTGAGCCGACTCATTGACGAGAGCTCAGCGACGTTCACATACGACAACTGCTGCATATCTGTGGTGTCTCAACAGTTTGAATGGCTGCTGGCACACAACGCGTACCTGCCCCACGCTCCCTATATCGATGTAAACCTGCAAAGGACAATTCTGGAATTGATCGAGGAGAGGGAGGGGGGTCATTTGTGATGACGCCGTGACCACTGCGCATTTTCTCGACCAAAAAGGCGGTTGAGTGGATTCGTTGAGGCCGAACCCATCGACACCACCGACTGCGCTACCAGCCTTGAAGAATGACTTGGCCTCCTGTACCAGAGTGGAGGAGAGATCCTCTTGTCAGCATTTGATTCAATTGTCTACAATACATTTGATGCAATCATCTTAATCTGAATCACTGTCTGAGTTGCGCTCGTCATCGCCATCAGATGACTCACTTTGTGCGTCCATGGTATCTAAATGATTCTTGAGTTCGAGCAACTGTTTGTTAGCTGCGTCAATGCACCCTTGCACAGTCGATGACTGCACGTCCCGAAATGCCTCGTCTAATCGTGTACGGATGTCTGCAAAATTCGTGCTGGTTGTGTATTGACGGCCGACAGCGCCCTTCACAATCGCCCACACAATTTCAATGGGTTGGAGGTCGGAATGATGTGGCGGTGTGTACACCACATCGTGCCCTTCTGATCGCGCCATCTCCATCACCACTGGAATGACGCTCTTTTTTATGTGCTCTGAAAGATGCTCCCACACGATCGGCTTGGCTGCGTTCAACGG
>JAASGK010000080.1:0-48181 GCA_023334195.1 Globisporangium emineosum
AACAGCTCGCTTTGCCTCTGCCCTTTTACTTTTGTCGCACTCTTAAAAGTAATATCTCGGTTCTTGTGGCCGTCCTGAAGTACCAAGAGGTCAAATCGAGCCGAAATTTCACCACAAGATCGTTCGCAAATGGGTCTATAAGTTCTGAAAACAGCTCGTCCGGAAACTCATTTTTGCGCGCGAAATTCAAAATTTTGAGAATTTTTGGGGATGTCCCTAAGATTTTGGCGCGCACTGTATCTAAAGCCTTTGAGCCGAGCTTTGTTTTCACAAAATTATTTTTTGCCTGCACGTTTGCAAAAGTATGGGCGCGCCTATAGTTTTTAGCAGCACTGTATCAAGGTGGAATCAAAGAAAATTCACACTTCCAGAGCCCGCTCCTCCATAGTGACACTTCCGAGGTTCCCACCCTCTGCATTTCGCAATTGCAATTGAGAAGTGTTGAGGCTGAAAGGCGAAGTCGAAAGTGATCATGTGAGCAGCTCAGTCCGTGCGGTTGTGCACACACGCCCACCGTCTGTGGGCGCCATGCAACACACTAGCAGCTTGTTTGCACTGATGCTCTCTATCTTTGTGTGAAATTTGGGGCTTCGACAGGTCCGCTCGTCAAGCGAAGCGCTTGGGAAAGCTCGCCGCGAAGGCACCAAAGGAGGAAGAGCAGGTTGATGGGGCTGAGAGCGAGGAGATCGAGGACGAATTGGAGGAGAAACGCCCCGCCAACCTCGGCTTCGCGTTCCTAGTCGACTCGGACTCCAACTCGGACGAGAGCGAGAAAGAAGAGGACGACGAAGAGGACGAAGAGGAGGCTGGCAAGCCAGTGGTGGTGGTGGCGGCCAAGCCACAGGCGCCCGCACCTTCAAAGTAAGAACGCTTTCCGCATTGCCACATGCTTGTGATTATACAGTATTGCGCATACTGATACGCGCTTGCGCAGGAAAAGCAAGAAGAAAAACAACAAGAAGGGCGGCAAAGCAGCGAACGACAACGGTGGCGGCGACGAGTCTGAAGCGGACAACGTGGACGAGATCCTGGACGCGCTCGCAGCGGAGGCCGGCAACGTGAGTGTTGAGGTCGCGATGTCGCTCCGAAATGAAAGCGAAAACTCCCTCTTTGGCGTCCAGCTGGGCTTCATCAACGCTGACAAGGAGATGAAGCGCATCTTCGGGGTACGTTCGACGCTCTCAATGCATTTATTCCTTCGTGATGGGTACCATCTGGGTTTGCATGCTTAACGTGCGTTAATTAACTATGGATATTGCAGGTGAAAGACGCGCGTGAAGGCAAGACTGGACGACAGCGTATTGATCCAAGGTACTGTACGGTCGACTGTATCCATCCGTGTGGGATTTGTCTGCAAGCGGTATGTGGGTTGATTTTGACTCATGTTTCGATGAACTGATTAGAAATGCGGCGCGAGTGACGACGAAGAGAGTGCAGATCGTGACGCCGCTCGACGAGTGGCCACGCCCGCCGACGTTCGTGGGCGGCGGCATCCGCTGGACGCGCGCGAACAAGCCCAAGGGGGCGTCGTGGAACAACTCGTGCAACTACTTTGAGATCACGTGGTCGATGGCGTACAAGAAGGTGAGTGCGTTTGTATTGCGCGGATGCATTGAAGAGCTCAACAGCAGATAGCGTTGCTTACCAATTCACCACAACTCTACTTTGCAGTCCCAAGAAGAATTCGAGGTGCTCCAGCGCACGCACGACCCGAACATCATTGCTCATTTCCTGCACCGGTACCCGTTCCACATCGATGCGCTCCTCCAGATGAGCGAGGTGTTCCAGCACCACGGACAGATGGATCACGCCGCCGACTGCATCAAGCGCTGCATGTATGTGCTCGAGCTCGCGTGGGCGGACCAGTTTGACGTGACCAAGGGCAACTCCCGAATGGACGTCAACACGGAGCACAACGCCGGCTTCTTCCACGCGCTCTTCCTGCTGATGAAGCAGGTCGGACGTCGAGGATGCATGCGCAGTGCGTTCGAGACTGCGAAGCTGCTGCTGAGCCTGGACCCTCAGGGCGACCCGATGAATGTGCTGCTCGCGATCGACTACTACGCGCTGACGTCTCGCCAGTGCCAGTTCCTGGTCGACCTATTCGGCTCAAACCTGGAAGCTGCGGACCGATTCAGCGCTGGTGCGGACGCTACTGCCACGAAGAAAAACGTCATCAAGTCGGGTGTCAAGGCAAACAGTGAGGATGAGACCATCTCTGCGCTGCCAAACATGCAGTTCTCGCTCGCGCTTGCCCAGTAAGTGCCTGCATTTCGATGACATGCGATGTGACCTCCGTGTTTTAACAATGCGTCACCTTTTATGCAGCTTCTTCATGGGAAACGCTGACGAAGCGAAGGAGCAGCTTGCGAAGGCGCTGCTCAAGTTTCCGACCGTGTTGAAGCCGTTGCTGGAGAAAATCGCTGCGAGCACGTCTTCATGTGAGTACCATTGCCAGCGAAAGCAGTGGGGATCGGATGTGTTTGTGCTGATTCTATTGAGTGCATGTACATCGCAGCCACTTGGAAACCGATTCTGTCGAGCCGCGTGTTTGCGAACTCCAAGGCGCTCGACGACGATGGTCTGCTCGACCACTTGCTGAGCATCTACATTGCGCGCAACCACACGCTGTGGAAGGTGGGCGACGTGCAGAACTTTTTGCTGCGAAGCGCGCAACACGCGCTCGCATCGCCTGCGCTGTTCACGGCCACCCCGCAAGTGACGAAGCTCCACCCTGCGCTCCACAAGTACTTGCGCGCGGTCACCAACGGTACGTACTCAATACCAGCATCAACAGTTTGCTGCAATACAAAGCGTACTCACCATGGATCCTACCTTCTGCCTCAGACTACTCGGATGAGATTACGACCCTCCCACCTGATCATCCGATGATGCTCCCTCCGGAGCTCCCGAACGGACAGCCGATGAACGAAGAAGCGCTCGCAGCTCTCGCGCAAGTGCAGGAGCAGGTGGCGGCGGGCAACCTCCCGGCGGACGCCAATCCGCTGCTACTGTTCCTGCAGACGCTTCTGCCATGGAACCACGTGGAAGGTGCTGGCCCTCCGCCCAACGACGGCGACCACCAGCAAGGTTAAGTGGATGGCTCCATGTGATTGCTCCGTGGTGATTGCTCTCTCACGAAGATACAATGCGTTTGTCATGGTGGATTTCGGTCACATTCGTGCGACATTCGGTGGAGAATTTCAAACTCGTACCCATATCACCTTGCTCTCTCACTAAGGTAAAAGAAGTCAGAATTGAAACTGTAGAAAATCAAGCAGCAACACTTGATCGAGCTGAAACTGTGGCAAAATACTCATCCAAGATTCTCAAAGTTAATAAATCAGCCAGTCTTGATACCCAGATAGATGTCGCCTCTCCCTTTCACTGTTGATTGTTGGTGTTGGTATCAGATGTCGTCTCTCCTCTGCACTAGCTTCACCCGCTCTTCCCCAAAGCCTCCGTCCTCACCGCACTCTTCCCCTTTCCTGCGCGCCAAGTTCAATTCCGCATCGATTCTCTTCGCCCGCATTTCCGCATTTCAAGCACAAGCGACCGACCGACAGGCAGGCGAGCGAGCGACCATGGGCAACTCGGGCAGCAGCAACGGCGGTGACAGAAGCTCGCAGCCACAGAAGCGCGGCAGCAAGCCGCGTCAGACGGGCACTGCGCCGGCTGTGCGTCCGCCACACAACCACCACCAGCAGGCGCCGCCAGCCCCAGTGCCAGCGGCAACTGTCGCGGCCCGCGCGAACCCAGCCACCCGTGAGCGCAAGGCTTTCAAGGAACTGGTGCGTTAAATAGCGTATAGTTGTTGCCGTTGTGATATCACAGGGTGGTGAACTGACTGTTTTGTATGGGGAAACACTTGCTTGTAGATCACTGGTGAGCTGCGCGATGTGAACGAGTACTACGACATTGAGCAGAAGGAGCTTGGCCACGGTACGTCTTTTGATTACTCTCTTTCCTGTCTTTTCTCATGTGCGTGCTCATTTCAGAGCGGAAATACTGATTTGTGCAACATGGTGTTAATGAATGCAGGTCACTACGGCACCGTGCGCACGGGTATCAACAAGGCGAGCGGCAAGAAGATGGCAATCAAGACGATTCCAAAGGCGAAAGTCAGCCGACCAGAAACCATGCGTCGTGAAATCAGCATCCTTCGCGTACGGTTTCTCTTTGTATCCTTGTCCAACCACAATGGGTACAAGTGATTGTGAGATCTAACTTTTTTGTTTTGTTTTTTGCGTGACATGGATGTAGACCCTGGACCACCCAAACATCATCAAACTGTACGACGTGTTTGAAGGTAACCGCCACCTTCACCTGGTGACGGAGTTGTGCACGGGTGGCGAACTTTTCGACCGTATCATCGCTCGCGGACACTACAGTGAAGCTGATGCTGCCGTGTTGGTGCGCAAGATCTGCGATGCTGTCAAGCACTGCCACGATCGCGATATCTGCCACCGTGATCTCAAACCAGAAAATTTCTTGTTCGAGACCCCTGCGGAAGATGCAGAGCTCAAGGTTATTGACTTTGGTCTCTCGCGTATGGACGATGGACTTTCCGCTGGTGTCATGACGACTCGTGTCGGAACTCCGTACTACATCGCCCCAGAAGTGCTGGGACGTCACTACGACAAGTCGTGCGACTTGTGGAGCATTGGTGTGATCACGTACATCTTGTTGTGCGGCTACCCACCGTTCTATGGTGATACGGATCCTGAGATTTTCGCGTCTGTGCGTGCTGGTCGCTATGATTTCGATTCTCCTGAATGGACGCACGTGAGTGCTGAAGCGAAGGACTTGATCAGCAGGCTCTTGCTGTTGGACCCATCGAAGCGATTGACCGCCGACGAAGCTCTTCGCCACCCATGGCTGTCTGGATTCGCTCCAAGCACTGAGATCAACCTCAACTCGAACATCTTCTCGAGCCTGAAGCGTTTCACCGGTCACAACAAGCTGAAGAAGGCTGCGCTTGCTGTTATCGCTGACCAGATGACGGAGACTGAAATCGACGAGTTGAAGAAGCAATTCATGGCGATCGACTCGGACGGAAATGGTGTCATCACTATTGCTGAGCTTGCGGATGCGCTGCGCGGCATGGGTCTTGGTATGATTGAGGAAGAAGTGACGGAGTTGCTGAAGGGCATCGACATTGATGGCGATGGGCTCATCGACTACCCTGAATTCCTTGCTGCTACCATGAAGAGAAACCTTGCGAACAAGGAAGAGTACCTTGTCAACGCTTTCAACTACTTTGACACGAAGAAGCAGGGTGTGATCACGAAGGCAGACTTGGTGCAGTTCATGGGCAGCGAAGAGCAAGCGCAAGAAGTGATTGACGAAGTGGATGTGAACGGTGACGGTCTGATCAGCTTTGAAGAGTTCGTCGGCATGATGGAGCGCAAGGGTTTCGGCGATGAGTCAGAGATCGGAGGAAGCTCGGATGATCTGTCTGGCAGCTTCCTTTCCGCAAAATTCCCAGCTGGAGGTGCAGCGGCCCCAGGTTACCACTCAATCAAGGAAACCGAGCTTTAAGAAAAAGGATACTTTGACCGCAAGAGGAAAGTAAACAAACCGACGTGACTCCCGACGGAAGAAAAGCAAATCGAGAGGCGTCTGCCTGTACGTACACACACAGTTCATGATGTATATATGATGAGTGAGGTGCTGCATTTATCCACCGCTGCTGCTTGAGTTCCAGATCAATTCATAAGACCATTGTTTCTGGGATGTTTGAGTCATTTGTTTGTTTGTTATATTGCATTGTGGAGCCCGTTGCCTGCATTTCTCTATTTCGCTTTGCTGCGTTTGTTGACTTTGTCGTGACGCTTCTCTGCAGCGAGCTTTTGCAGTCGACTCAGCGCATCTCGCTCAGTTCGCTTCAGGTCCTGCGCCAAAGCCGAAGATTGACCGCGGCGGTGGATGTTGAGCTCTTCCTCGAGCTCCTCCGACCGCGCGTCTATGTAATGCGCCAGCTTCTGCTGGTAATGCTGTCGCGCCGGCGGCTCATAGTCGCCAAAGACAAGCCGTCCTGGGCCCCTCTTCTTCATCTTTGTTGTTGTTGTTGTTGACGTCTGTTGTGCTTCTTTTCCAGAGTTTTGCTTCTTCTGATGCACTGCTTTCTTCAACGTCTTCTTCACAGGTGAGATCGTGAGTGGCGACTCAAACATGCTGTAGAGGTTGCGTCCGCCGCCGCTGCCATCGCCATCTGACTCAACGACATCAGGAAGAGCATCAGACGCACGAGGCTTTGCGCCACTCGCAGCTTCGACAGGCAGCTGACCGATGCTTTGGCTTTTCTTCTGAACATACCGCTGCAGCTCCGGAATCGAAGACTTATCCGCCTTATTCTTCATCGTCAGCAGCGTTGTATCACGGCGCTGCGAACTTCCTCTGTTCTTCACACGCCCCACCAGAAGAAGCTGCAGTTGCGGGACGCGCGCCGTGGTCGCAGAGAGATCGCACGAGATCTGGATCTCCACTTCGTCTAGGATCTTGAACACGCAGCTGCCATCGGGTGGCACGCTCACTTCGAGGCGCTCAGCGTCGCTGTCGTAAAAGATGTTCGCCTGCGGGATCATTCGAATGCAGTCTGCATTCGCAAAAGCGCCAGTGGGTGGGTGGGTGTCGATGATGCGAACGCCGCAGAGCAGAGGATCCATTTGCACCATGCCGTCTTTGTCGCGAATGTACACTGGCGCACGGATGTCGTACTTTGGCACGTACACGATGAACCCATTCTGCTTGAGCGACGTGATCACAGCCTGCACCTTGACTGTGTGGCTGCTAAAGTAGAGCGCCAGGAAGAGCTCGTCGCAGTCGCGCGCCGCCAACTTCGCATTCCTGTTCTTCTTGTTCAGGTTTTGCGTCAGCGGCACCAGCTCATTTGGCGGGAAGATCGTCTCAGCCTCGTCATAACTTGGAGTTGACAGGGACGTCCCAGTATTCACAGGCTGCTGCTCTTCGACGTGCAGTTTGCTATCGACGGATGAAATGAGGTCGTCGAGAAAGTCTTCGTCGTCGTCCAAAACCGAAATCGTCATCGACGGTGCCAGCTTCTGTGGCTGGTTTTGCACCACTGAATGGCTCTGCATCTGCTGTTTCGCACCATGTTCACCAATCTCGAGCGATGCCAGCAGCTGACGATGGACGATGATGTCTGCATAACGACGAATTGGTGATGTGAAATGCGTGTAGTGCTGTAAACCGAGACCGTAATGCGCATAGCTCGTCATGTCGTTGTTCTTGTCAGAGCGCACATTCGAGTCGCTTGCACAAACATACTCGGCTTCCGACATCACACGTACAGCCAAAGACTTGAGCAGCGACATGGTTTTGGAGTCGACGTTGCCTGACTTCTCAGCCATCATCAGCGATTGCTGGAGCGTGTAGTTGTTCGACGCATCGATCACAATGTCCTTTGCTTGCGCGATCTTGATTAGCTGTGTGAATCGGTCGCCAGACGGTGGCGGGTGGCGACGCAGGAGCGCGTTCGTTGGGAAAACGTCGACAATGCGCTTCGCAACGCACGAATTCGCAATGATCATCAGCTCAGCGATCGTCGAGTGGATCTCCAAGCTCTCCTTCACGATGATCTCGACGCCCTCTTCGCCCAACTCGGACACATTCAGCGAGAAGCGCACTTCTTCGTGCTTGGACAGGTCGAGACCGCCTTGGTCTCCTCTCGTTTGCGCCAGTTTTCGAGAGATGTCGGTCAGCAGAACCAGATCTTCGCGGATCTCCTTCTGCAGCGGCAACGGAATCTTCCCGCCAGCGACACCCAGCGGTAACTCACTCAACGACGATGAATCGGATGAGGACGAGCGGACCCGTCGATCGTTCTTGTCGTGCAGCAACTTGCCGCCGTCCGCGTTCAGTCCCTGGGTCATACGGTGCGCTTGTTCGTACGTCATCGACGAGCAAGAGCGGATGATCGAGCGACCAAACCAGGTTTTCCCCTCGACAATCTCGAAAGTCTTGCCGTCGAGCTCCCAGATCACACTCACAGCTAGACGGTCGACATGTTGGTGCAGCGAGCAGAGATCGCCACTGAGAACCGACGGCAGCATGTCGAGTCGCATCCCAACTAGATACACAGTCGTCGCGCGATTGCGTGCTTCATAGTCGAGCGGCGACTCGTGCTCCACGAAATACGACACGTCAGCGATGTGCACGCCCAGTTCAACGTTGCCATTCGCCAGGCGACGCACCGACATGGCATCATCGATATCCTGGCACCCGGGAGGGTCGACGCTAAACACACGGTGCGTGGAGCGCAAGTCGCGACGCACTCCAACTTCTTCAACCGGAATGTGCCAATCGAGCAGATCGCAGAACTTTGGACGCTTCGCAGTCGAGCACTCGGCGATCTTGTTGCCTTCAATGTCGCACTCGGGCAAGCACGCCAGGGCTGCTTCACTGAAAGACGCTTCTTCGATCTCATTCTGTACCAGCAGAGCACTGAGCTCGGTCGACAAGCTCCCCGTCTCGCCGAGAACGCCAACGTAGTGGCCGTTCGGGTACATCGAGTCGACGGCCCAGTGATCGATCACCACTTTCAGCCGCTTGTCCACGAGCGTGTCCATGCGTTGCGAGCGGATGCGCACTTTCGGGATGCGGTTGTCCATCGGGATCGCGAGTCCGTAGTCATCATTCGCGCCGACGGTCGACGACAAAATCGTCGCGACGTGGTAGCGCGACGAGCGCTGGAGCACGCCGACCACGTAGCCCGTCGGGATCCCTTTCGCTGACGATGAGACACCGGCGTCACTACCGTCAACGCCTTCCTTGTTGGTTCGTTGCGGCTTTCCGTCACTGTCGGTCTCGTCTGCAGTGTAGTGGACGAGTATGCGGTCGCTCTGAGGGGTCCGCCAGTTCTCCTTGGGCAGCAGCTGCACGACGACCTGGTCGCCATGCACCCCGCGGTTCATGTCTTCGCGTCCGTAGACAAACACTCGCTCCATGGCATCCCCGCTGGCTTTCTTGCCTTGAATGACCACAAACGACTCCATGGGGTTGTGTGAACTCACGTCCAGTTTTCCCTTCAAGAGCTTATTGGTCGCGAGCAGCTCATCGAGCTTGGACGACGGGAGATGCGGCGTGAACTCGGCATTCGCGACAGCCACGCCGTTCTCATCGACGGCGCGACGCTCGGCCCACCAGATGATCGCCTCTGCTGTGTTGAACGCGAGCTCTCTCAGGAAGTCGCCGTTACGCTTGAAGCGCTGGTTCAGAAACTCTTCGCACGTGATCACTTCGCAGCCGACGTCCGCGACGACCTGCACGCTCAGCGACGAATCGATGTCTCTCGTCATGAAGAGCAAACGCGAGGACGCGCTCACGTGGTGGTTCTGGTACCACTGCAGCGTCTTGAGGATCGCGCGCTCGTTGCGCACCGCGAGTGGCTCCATCTCGGGCGAGTCGTCCACGTCCAGATCCACGTACGCGCCGCCGAGCTGCGTTTTCGTAGAGGTCTGTGCGTGGTGCTGGTCGGGGAAGAAGTACACACACGTGTCTGCGACCATGCGTCGATCTTCGCGGAAGAAATTCTTGAGCCTCGTGGCATCTCGCGACGGCGCAATGCGCAGCGCTTCGAGGTACACAGTCTGCAGCACGAGCATGTGCTTGACGACGTCGCCAAAGAGCTCTTCCTCGAGCAGCTCCATACACTGCAGCAAGCAGAACGCGTCGGGTACAACGTACTCTGCGCGTTCCTTCGCCATGGGGCGTCGTGGTCGGAAGAACACCGCCGTGCTGTCAGCGCTAAAGCACGTCGCACACTTGTCGATGCCGCATGGAATGTCGCTGCGCACGTAGCGCTCCTGCGCGCGCAATGCGCCAGGTTTGCGGCGGCGGCTCTTCTCCAGAAAGCTCATCTCGGTGTGCACGCCGTCCCAGTGGATGCGCACTCCGGCGGTCGTGAGGTCGCGCGCATCCAGGCGCTTCGCATCCGCTTCCGCTAGGTTCCACGCTGCTGCCATCTTGGCTCTTCTTGGGAAGGGTGAAGTGGAGAAATGAGGGTGGCAAGATTAATGGAGGGTACACTTGAATTAAGCGCTTTGATTGGCTATAATGCACATATAAATAATTTTGCGCGAATTTGGTGAAGTGGCCTGCTGATTGGCTGAAAAATGTCAACATCAAGAGTCAAACTCGACTTCGAAGTTCCGTTCGTTAGACTGGGTTCTCCCACGCAGTATGCTGCGCGTGGAGCTTTTGCAACACCTTGCCCGTAATTCCTTGTACACGCAGCAGATCAGAGAGCTGCGCACAACACAACATCAGCAGTCAAGCCAAACAGCATGATTAGACAGACACATCAGTTAGAATCAGCAAACTGAAACACACACAGCAAACAGGTTCACTTCGTACCTGCGAAAATGGTCGTGCTTCCACAATTTTCTCGGCGCGCTTGTCACCGATCGAGTGCAACTCCAGCAGCTCATCGTTACTTCCGGAATTCAAAATCTCCAGCAAGTCTCGCTCCATCACGATGCGCACGTACGCTGAAGTCGCCATCTGTTGACTCGGCACGAGTATTGCTGCCTCGGGACATTCACCTTCCAGCAGCAGCTTCATGCGCTCCACCAGCTTGATATTTTCTGCTGGGAGCACGTGGTACGCGCGCTGGAAGAGGCAGAACGCACTGCAAAAGTGCCGCTTCTTCTCCAGATCAATCGCGAGTCCGATCAGCTTCTTTGCGATGAGCACGGGCTTCTCATCCTCACTGCTTAAAACAATCAAATGTAAGTGAGCTTTAGGAAATGCTGTGACAACATGAAGGAAGCAAGCACAGCCATACCTGATGATGTTAACTGCTGTTGGTGGCGGGGTGGGAACAGGTTGATTTTCTTTGTCGCTCGCGGGGCTTCCTGTGTTAATCGGTGATTTCTTCGGCAGCTCTTTTGATACTGAGGATGGCGCGTTTTTGACGTTTGCGACTACTGGAGTCCTCGGTACGTCGCTGGAAGATGAGTTAGACGCCACCGATAGACGCGATTTCTTCGGCACAGGGATGGAAGTAGCCGTTTTAACAGTAGCAGTTGTGGTGATTGTTGTGCTACTGGTAGAGGACACTGACTTACTGGAATGGTTGATGACAGCTATCGACCACGAAGACGTCGGAACTGGAATGGATGGCGTTGGTGTGAGCTTGGGCTCACCAATCGACGTTGTCGCTTTCCGCTTTAACCCTGTTGCACCCCCGGTTACCACGCTTTTCACCTCAACGCTGCTTCGTGAATTGCTGTTTTTCGATTCTCTCCATGCTGCGAGCTTGCTCTCCATCGCGAGCGATGAGCCCACACCTTGTCGAGTTGCAGATGGCTCAGAATGGTTCTTCAACGCGTTTGTGATTCTAGGAGCGGTGGCTTCTGGCATCATCTTCATAGCCACACTCTGAGGTTTCGGCAACAGGCTTGTACGTCGAGAATTGTCTCTTGTTGCAGTCGCTGCTGCTGCGGTTATTAAGTTCGCTGGTGCTGGAGCAGGAATCGTTTTCGGATCTGATAATCGATTGATCGCGACATCGTTCACAATACCTCGTGCTTTGAACGCGTACGTCAGCGTCTGGAGAGTCTCCTGGTACATGCTTACGACCGGCGACACGTTGCAGATCATCACCGCGTGGCTGCTTCCTCCCAAGCTGTCCTGCAGCAGACGCGTGAGCTTGCTGTCTCGGAACGGGATGCGCTGGATGTCACCTGAATTCAGCGCTGTGATTACTTTGCCCAACACAAACAAGCTCATGTTGATTTTCCCGCTCTCTGCGAGTCGCGCACCGCTGTTCCCCGTTTTTCTATTGTCCTCGCAGCCTGCGAGATCGATCAAGTGGAGCTTCCCATTGCGCACTTCGCCGCTCGCTTCGTCCATGGTCTGCACGTGCAGCATGAGGATGCTGTGACTGCGACTGGACTCTGGGTTCAGATCTGTGCGCGCTTTCTTCCTGTTCGCACTGCCCTTTCCGTAGAGCTCTTCGAATTCCTGCAGTGTCGTGATGCGCTTCTTTGTGAGTCCGTGCACGGAGATGCTGCCGTCAACTTGCTGGCGGATGGGGAGATCTGCTTTCTGGGCTTTTGCCACCAACAGGTCCAGAATGCGGTCGTTGTAGATCTCCAAATACGACAGCTCGACCTGGAAATCGCATTTCGAATCCTCTGCGACGTGGAACAACTGCTTGACGCAGCGCGGGATCATGCCCAAGTTCTTCTTCGAGCCTTCCATCGTGAACGTCTTGCCCGCCCCCGTCGCGCCGTACGCAAACACGGTGGTGTTCACGCCCGCGAGCACGCCCGTGACCGACTGCGCGATCTCTCTTTGAAAGAGCAATCGTTGCGGCGTGCCTCCGTCGTAGCATTTCTCGAACGCGAACTCCACTGGCGGCTCCGTGCTGCCTTCGCGGAGCGAGAGCGTCACGAGGCTCGGCTGGTTGCGCCTCTCCGCGCGCGTCACTCGCACCGCCAGCTGCTGACTCTTCTCGTGCGCGAGCAGCGGACGCACGCGCACCACGACGCTCACCTGCATCGCTTGCCTGGTCCTGCTCTTCTTCGCGGGAGTGGCCGACGCCGCCGAGACGCCATTCGCCGCCTTTGCCGACGCCATATTTAGTGCGGTTTGCTTCTTTTGTGAAAATGCCGCGCGAATTCAAAATCCAAAAAATCTCCAACTTGAATTTTAACCACAAAACCCTTCAAAATACAGGTTTACTTGATACAATTTTAAGATTTTGGCGACAAAACTCTTGATGAAAGATAGACTGACTGGCTGTGATTGATCACTCTCTAATATCTGCGACCGCCGCTGGATTCGGGTGGTACCTGGACGGATCAATGGCTACTCCCCCACCAGCCATGGTCTCTTTGTCGCTCTTGATCGGTGGTAAGTCGGCAGCTCCAGCTTCATCCAAGTCGAACTGCTCGGTGTTCATGTCCGAGATGCCGAGCAGCTCATCTTGCTCTTCCGAGCGCGTGTATTTCTCTACGCGCACATTTGGGTCTTCACTCAAATCTTTGTATGGAGAGTGCACGAAAGTATTGGCCAGTGGGTCTTCAAGGATCAGAGTGAACGGCTCTTCGCCGTTCTTCATACGAGTCAGGCGCGCCAGCCACGACGTGAGCTTGGAGCGACCGCCGTCGCTGTCCCCCACTGCGAACGGGTTGCTCTCTTCGATGTTGCGTCGGATCTTCTCGAGTAGACCTTCGACCGTTGTGTACAGCCCGCCGAGCGAGCCGTCTGCCATCTCCAGCTCCAGCTCGGGGATGCTCACTGCTGTCGAATCCGATTTGAGCACATCGCGGTTCATCACCTTGGGTTCTTTGCTTGTATCAACCGACAGTATTGTGCGTTCACCGTATGGAGGGATCGCGCCGCCGCCTTTCACTTCGTTCGTCTTGAAACCGCAGGCTTCGCAGTTGAACGCCATGATCAGCACTTCCTTGAAGTGTGGGATATCGGTCATGCACATGAGCGAGATGCCTGGGGTGCCACATGCATGGCAGTCGACTGGGAACCTGACCGCCTCGTGTTTCGCAAAGTTCGACTCTGTCACTAGCACGTCAAGGCCTTCGTTGCGGCTCGGGAGTACACGCGGGGTCTGTGATGGAACGGCGGAGATGTCGTCGTCGTGGCTTATCCTGCTGTTTGGCTGAAGTCCACATTCGAAGTCCTGCGCTTCCGACCGGAAGTAAGACTCGATCTGCAAGTTTGGATCTACTGCTGGCGCAAATGGGTTCTCGATGTGCGAGTTGCCGGCTACAACGACAACAACAAACAAGCTGCGGTAAGTATAATGGACGCCTGTTTCGATGTGAATAACAATGTCCTTAACAAACAGTCGCACCTGGGTCGTCCACAACGATCGTGAATGGGAGCGAAATGCCAGCAGCCAGCAGCGCCAGCTTTCCGATAAAGTCGTCGAGCTTGGCTGAGGTCTCTCGATCATTTTCACTACAACGGCAGTGCTCTTGGATATGTCTGAGGTCGTCAATCGCTGTTCGCAGTACGCCCTGCAGTAAGTAGATAACGCAACGAAAGGTAAGCCACAATGAGGTTGTTGGCACCAACGGATGAGTTTGTTAGGAAGCAAGGCACCTCGATGGTGGTAATCGTCCCGCGCTGCGTCTTTGCAGGGATTTCAAAGTCGATGCCGGGGAAATAGATGCTGCCGGTGTCGGCTTTGATGATCTGTCGATTCATATCCTGTTATTGCAACACAAGTGAGCCAGTTGGCCTCACAAAGTCTGACCACCCAGCAACCATACAGCTGCGTACCTCTTCATTCGCAACTTTCAGACTGGCTCTCATGCCGCGCTCCTGCACAGCGCCTCCAAACTGAACTTCGTTGTTCTTCAAACCGCAGTGCTTGCACTCGAATGACATCAAGATCACTTCGCGGAAGTACGGAATCGTCATCAGGAGCAGCGTCGTGGAGCCATTGTCGCCGCAGTTCATGCAGAGGCTCTCGACCTGCGTCACCTCCGGCAAGTCGTCGGCCACGTGACGCACCTGTATTGCCAACTGCTGCACTTCTTCCTGCTCTGTGTGCTCATTGTGGTGCTGTTGCGCGGCTCCATTCGCAGCGACGTCGCTCATTGCTGTTGTGTGAGCTCTTGCACCAATTTCAAAATGAATTTTGAACCCGATTTGGAAGCTCACATCAACCATCATTCACTATATATTTGTGTGAATGACGGTCAGCGTTCAGGTGATGCACGTGTTCTGAAGGTTGCGCGAATGTAACGCAATGTGCATCCAGCCAATTCAATCAACCGTCAAGACAACTTTACTCCAAGCAACTATGAGTGTGGAAGCCATCGACATCGACAGCGCCGCCGTGAGCAGCGAGCTTCTGCTGTCCGCGTGGACGCGCGTGCCGTGCCCGTCGTGCAACCGCAGCTACAAGTTCTACTGCCCCGTGTGCTGCATCGTGATCGGCAAACCGGAGGACGTGGAGGTGCCGACGCTCACGCTGCCGCTGCAAGTGCACATCTGGTTCCAGGACAAAGTGAAGAAGAGCACGGCGCCGCACGCGAAAGTGCTCGCGTCACGTAATGTCGAGATCATCCAGTACCCTATCGAGAAGCATGCATCGGGCGAGGTGACGCCCGTATACACGCGAGAGGACACTGTGGTGGTGTACCCGTCGTACGAGTCGGAGACGCTCGCAGACCTGACGCCGGAGGACCTGCAGAAGCTCAAGACGCTCGTGTTCATCGACTGTCCATGGCAGAAAGCGCCAGTGATCCTACAGGACCCTGCGCTCGCGAACGTGCGCTGCGTGAAGCTCGCCAAGCCGCCGCTCGAGAGCAAGTTTTGGCGCTACCACAAAGCCGGCAAGGGATGTGTGTCCACGATCGAAGGTATGTACCATTGGCAACTCATTCACTGTTGACGATGCTCCTATTGACGCATTTGACTTACAATCCGTTTATTTATGATCGTACTACATATGTAGCAATCCAGTTGATGCTCGAGGAGTACGTTGACGCCGCGCAGAAGGCGAACGTGGCGCTGCGCGAAGGCGCGGAGAGCACGCAGATGCCGGATCTGCTCTTCTTTTTCAAGCTGCTCTACTGCCAGATCGCAGACAGCTACGACCGCGAGGTCAAGTGCAAGCCGCCGATGGACGAGGAAGAGAAAGAGCGCCAGCGACTCATGCACGACCAGCGCGAGCAGGGTAAGAAGCGCCGGCGGGAGAACAAGCTCGAGCACTGGCAGCGCATCTCAAAAGCGCTCGAGACGGGCGAGATCTCGGAGCGGCCGCGCAATGGCCGCTGCTTCAACTGCAAGGCGCGCGAGCACGAGGCCAAGGACTGTCCGAAGCCGTGCCGCTACTGCAAGGACCCGGGCCACTGGAGCGGCATCTGCGAGAACAAGAAAGTGCGCCAGGAGATCGAGCTCAAGCAGCAGATCCCCATCACCAAGGCCTTATAACAGGCAGGCAGGAATAGCAGTGGAGAGTGAGCAGTGTTTCCTAGCAAGGCAAGGTGTTACTTGATGACGGAGCGTTGAGACGCCCCATTTCATCATCACCTCACCCCGCAATCCGATGTACCGGTTAATGCACTGCGCCAGGCATCATTTTGTGCGTGTCTGGTGTGGACCACAATATATTGCTCAGTTTCCGGATAGGGGGTCGTGAATTCCCCATACATTCGCCCATACAAAACGTTACCACGCAACGTCCATACATTCTCTCATACAAACGAGCCTGTCGAAATCCGCCTTTATCCGGACACCCACCCACAGAATTATAGAACTGACTTCATATGTACAAAGAAGCTGACCACCAGGCATCCATCACTAACGCTCAAGAGCTCCGCGAAGAGGACCGAATCAATAGAGAGAGAAGCATGGCGGAGGACGGCGGAGACAACGTGGTGCTCGTGAACGTGGCCAAGGTGGTGCTGCTGCTGGTCAACATGGCGTTCATGGTCGCCGGCGCCATGCTCGTGTACTTCAGCCACCGCGTGAAGAGCTCAGGCTGGCTCGACGCATTCCAGGGCGACTACGCGTGGGTGGGCACGTCCACGTTCCTCTTCACGCTCATCCTCGGTGCCGTGGTCATGACGCTCGCGGCGCTCGGTTGCTTCGGCGCGCTGCTGCGCCAGAAGCTGTTGCTGACGATCTACGCGGTCGTGCTCATCATCACGCTCGGCTTCTTCGTCGTGGTCGCCATCGGCGCGCACTCGGTCAACTCCAAGGCGACGGACTGGGACGCCGCCGAGTTCCCCGCGGTCGAGTCCGAGGTCTCGATTGGCGAGAACTTCAACCAGCTCTACTGCGCAGCCCAGGTGCCGTACTACTGTGTGGACGCCGGGATCAACGACGTGCTCTCGATGTTCAACCAGTCGCTCCCGGGGTACTTCAGCAGCTCGACGACCAACTTCACAAGCCTCTGCGGCGTCGTGAACGTCACGCAGGTGCAGACCGTGTGCACGGTCTGTGAGCTTGTAGCCAAGTACGACAAGTACTCACCCGTGCTCGACTGGGCTCAAGACAAGTGTCCGCGAAACGCGAAGAACCAGGTCTGGTGCGGCGCGTTCTTGCTCTCGGGCGGCAACGTGACCAGCCAGGGCAGCGCCGTGGCGAACAACGCGCCGTACGGCCAGTGCCGCTCCGTGTTCTTCGACCTCATCGAGAAATGGAGCAGCTTCCTCTTGGGCAGCACCATCGGCCTGTGCACAGCGACGATCGCGATCTTTGCGCTCACGCTCGTGCTGCGCCACAAGACCTCCGCATCAGAGAAAGACGACGAACGGTATCCTTCAGTGGTGACCTACCCACGCGCCAACAACAACAACAACAACAACCAGCAGCAATACGATGCCAACAGGACACAGCAGCAATATGGGAACACCAGCGACCAGCAGTATGGGAACGCCATGCAACAGCAGCAATATGGATACGCCAACGAGCAGCAGCAGTACGGCCAGCAGCAGTACGGGAACGAGCAGTACGGCTACAACGCGCACCAGCAGCAGCAGTACGGCAACACCACGAATCAACGGTATGCCGACTCGAACCGCCAGCTTGAACGTCACCGTGCCCCCAGTCTTTAACGCTGAAAATGTGACCGCTCGGTTTTGTTCGAACGTGTTTGTTGCTTTGTTATTGGTGCTTTTAGGGCGAGTGGCAAAGACCGGTTCTTCATATAAGATCACGCTGCTCAAGCGTGTAGCGTCCCCCTTATGTATTGCTGTGTGTGTTATGAATGTGTGAGTGTATCGATCCCACGAGAAACTCCATTGCTCCAGCCTAGAAGGAAGCGTGGTCTGTGCGTAGTGAAGTATGATGTTATAAACTGCGGAAATGGAAGACAGCGAGAAGCTCTTTACTAATACTGTGCAGGAAGGAAAGTCGTACGTGCCCTCAGCTTTTACGTTTGCTTCTACAGGTGCGACTGCTGAAGCCTGCCACGAAGTGAACCTGGGTGTTGCGCCGTCTTTTGCGACAGGCAGCATCTTTCTCTCAAGAGAAGAGCTTTGCTGATGGTGGCACAAGCGGAGGCTCATTCGGAGAACCTGCTCTCGTTTGTGCCGATCCTGAGTCAACCGATGTTGCACGTCGAACGACAAGTTCTTTGTGCTTGGATGACGAGCTACAGCACTGAAGAGCTATGGGGGATACTCCAAAGCGATGGGGACGAACGAATACAAAAACGAAAAGAGAGGCTCTATTATAATGGGAGAGAAATGGGATGTTGGACAAATTTATTGCTTGGTCGAGCTCGTCATGCTCTTCTTCTGTGGTTTGCTAAACCCGAACGTCATGTCTTCCTCACCCTTGCTGCTCTGGTCCAGGTCGAGACAGAACTGGAAGAACGGCGAGGGCTTCTTGCCGTCATCCAGGCTCGGGTCGCGCACGAAGAAGCGGCGCTCGCGCTGGCGGCGCTTGTTCGCCTGCTTCTTGTTGTTGAGCGCCATCTTGGCGTGCAGCGGGTTGCGCGGCGGCGCGGTCACCTTCGGGTTGAACAGCATCGTACCCTCAATGTTGTAGTTGTCCAGCATGGCCTTCGGGAACTCGTTCGGGAGACTCGGTCCCATCTCGGCCGTGCCCACCGAGAACGACGCTACCACCGGGTGGTAATGGCGGTTCAGCAGTGCAAGCTCCCAGAGCGCGGTCGAGTACGGGTTCGTGAAGTCCGGGTCGTCCACGTCCGCGCGGTACTCGCCGGAGGACACGCGGTCCACGTCGCTCTCCAACAGCTGCTGCAGCTTCGAGTAGCGGTGGAAGAGGCTGCGGATGAGCGACATGACCGCGAGTATCTGGTGTGGCTGCAGGTGGATCGAGATCAGCAGCAGGCGCTTGATGAACGCGGCCACGCGGTCCACCACGATCTCCTTTCGGCGGATGAAAACCGCCTCCACGCACTGCAACGCAATGGGGAAGCAGCTCACGTCCTCGCCCTCCGTGAACTTGCGCAGCAGCTTGTAGAGAATGTCGACGAACTCCTTCTCGTCCACCATGAGCTCTTGGCCGGGACCCTGCAGCGTGCGCAGACCCGTGAGCACTGCCTGCAGCGCAGACGAGAGCGGCAAAATGTCCTCCTTCAGCACCGCCTTAAGTACCTTGAGCAGGTCGATCATGATGTCCAGGTTGATCAGGAACGCGTACTTGGCCAGACCTTCGAGCACGGCCGGCAGCGCAGTCGAGTACGTCGCCTGCTTGAGGATGCGGAAGTACACTAGCACGAGCTCGTGGAGGATGTCGGCCTGGGTCTTCTGGCGCTCCGACTTGTCCACGACGGCCTCGGCCTCCTTCAGCCCCGACGCGATCGTGTCGCCCTGGTTCTGCAGGCGGCGACGCTTCTTGCGGTCGTTCTTGGCTTTCTTGCGCGCGTCCTCGCCCTGCTCCATGGTCACGTCCAGCGGCATGACGAGGAACGTCTTGATGATGTCCTGCTTCACGCGGTGCTCCTTCTGCTTGACGTACGACGAGATCTGCTTCACGATCTCGTACGAGATCGCGCTGCTCTTGTCCGACTTGAACACGTCTTCAAACGCCACGCACGCGAGCTTGCGCAGGTTCGCAAAGTGCGAGTCCGCGATCGGCACCAGCGCCACGATGATGTTCATGTGGAAGTTGAACGAGTACTTGGCCTTCAGCAACTCCGACAGGCAGCGCGCGCCGATCTCCGCCATCGCGAGCTGGCGCTGGTCGTGCACCGTCAGCTCCTTCGTCGGGTTCTTGCCCTTGAGTCCCTCCGTCACCGTCTGCGAGCAGAACTTGAGGAACGTCTGGTAGTTGTTGAGCAGCGACGCCTCGTAGTCCTGCATCTTCTGCACATTCTTCTTGAGCGGGCGGCCGTTCTGCTTCTCGTCGCTCGTCAAGCGGATGCGGTAGTCTGGCAAAATGTCGAGGAACACAGACAGTGCAGAGAGCATGCTGAGCTTCTTCACAGTCATGTCGGGATCTCGGCACAGGGACTGCAGCTGTTGGATCTTGCTAAAGTTCTGCGGGTGCTCCTTGTTCTTCTTGAACGCATCTTCTGGGCTCTCCAAGATACTCTCACAAAGCTGCGCGATCTCCACTTTCTTCGCGGCCAAACGGTGTTCGCGCTGGCGACGTAGGTCCACTTCACTCAGCTGCGGCTTCGCTTTCGCTGCCTTGCCCTTGGCATCTGGCACCACGTCATCGGCGACTTCCTCAAACTCCATGTCCGACACGTCGGATCCCAGCTCTTCGTCGTCGTCACTGCTCTGCTCTTCGTCTTCTTCATTTCCCTCCTCTTCTGCTTCCTCTGCTTCTGCTGCTTCTTTCTCCGCGGCCTCCTTGGCGTCGCCTTCCTTCTGGACGTGCTCAATCAACAGCTTGTTCTGTCGCACACTGCCATCCATAAACTTAATCGGCAGCTTACTGGTCAAGTCGATGCGCTTCTGGTTCTCCCAGCCTGCTTTACGCGGTCGCGCTTCGAGCTTCTCGAGCGGTATGTCTTCTTCGTCCTCGTCATCGTCCGCGTTCTTCTTCTTCTCGTTTGGCTTCACGGGCTTGACGTTTTTCGTCGCCTTCGGGTGCGTGGACTTGCTCAGCTGCTTCGGGTCCATCTTCATCAGGAAGGACGAGAAGCCAGAGTTCTCCTCAAAGAACTCGACATCCTCGGCGTCCACCTCGATATCGTCTTCCTCCTGCTGCCGCGCCTGCTGTCTGGCGGCCGCGATCTGCTTCTTCTTGTCGCTGGCCTTGCTGTTCTTGCTGTTCTTGCTGTTGCTCTTTCTGTCGCTGTCTTTGCCGCGGCCCTTGGGAGCGGCAGGCGCTCCTGGGTTGTGCTTCGCCTTCTTGTTGCCTTTCGCAGCGCTGGTCGCGCCGCCGCCGCCGCCACCACCGCCTGCTTGCTTCCTCTTGTTGCCCATTTTCACTCGTCCAGACCACCAATGGAGCTCTTCGCACCACGTCGTTTGAGCTTGATTGCCAGAGCCAACCAAAGCAAATTTCCAAAACCCAACCACCCAACCATCACCATTCCGATTGGCTTTTAGCATGTGGGTGTTTGGGTCTTGGAAATCAGTAAAAATTGGTTCTTGTTGGAAATGAAAATGGTTTACTTCCATGTCATCATGAAAGCGAATGCAACCTCGCTCATGCTCTTCATCACATCAAAATATATAAACTCCTTCTTAATATCATCATCATTTACACTATCATCAACCCACAGACCACTCTGCATTCCAACTCAATTTACCAGAACGGACACCAGCCGTAGTACAGCTGGCAGAGGTTCTCGTGGGAAGTCGCCTGCATGATCAAGCGATCCACCTGCGCGTCGACTGAGAGCACTTTCGAGCCGTCGTCAAAATCGCGCCCCACGAGTTTCTTCTTCACGCGCTCGATCACCGACAGCGCCTTCTCGTTCAGCTGCGGGAGCTCCGTCGTCGCGATCACCGACTGGCCCCCAATGTTCTTCGAGTCGTAGTCTCGCTGCGCTTCTTGGATCGAGTTGCGCGACAGACTTGACGACGACTCCAACGCGTCCATGTTGAAGCCAAACATGCTCTCGGATGAGTGTCTGCGACGCGTGGGCGTCGTCACAGACGCAACGGACGACGTGCTCTTCACGCTGCCCACCACGATCTTGTCGTCCTCAGGTGCACCATTACCAGCATCGCTCTCCGAGCGTGTGCTCGTACCATTCACGCCGTTCGCCTCGGCTCGCTCGCCGGAATCTTCCTCTGGCTGCGCGTGCGATGGTACGGCGTCCTTCTTCAAGAGTCTCCAGTTGATCAGCGGGTCGTACACGAACGCCTCAAGCACAGCCATGAGACTGTCGCGGTTGTCGCGGAGAACGCGCATGGATGCCTCGCACGTGTATCTGAAATTGCCCTCAATACCACTCACTTCCATCGCCTGCGTGAGCATGCGCGTCAGTCGGAACGGAATCTTCTCGGGGTACTTGTCGCGCTCCATCGCCACTTCGAAACAGTCGCCGAAATCAATGTGCACAAGCTTGCCTGACACTCGGTCGAGCATCAAGTTGCTCGGGTGGCGATCGCCCAATCCGAGAATGTACCCGGCCATCGACATGACCGCGAGCGAGCGCGTGAAATTGCGTCGGCGGTCGAGCCACACCTCCGAGTCCTGACTCTTAAGCCAGAGCACACGATACAGATCCTGGCCCGTGGTCTCGCCGAGTGCATACTTGAACGCCTCCACTTTCTGCATCAGCGGGAGCTTGTCGTAGTCTGGGGCCATCTGCACCATCAACCGATGCTCGACGTTGAGCTGAATCTTGCGCGCCTCTCGGTAATCGCGGATCAGCTGGTGTAGCGTATCACAGAACGGCACCCAACCGATCAAGCCGCTCGTGTGGGACAACGGCAGCACCGAGTACCGCTCGATCGCCAGGTTGCGCTTGCTCGTGTCGCTGTCGTTCGCCAGCAGCGTGTTGATGACGCCGAAGAGTTGCATGACACGCTCGTCCTGGCGGAGATCTTCGTGGCCCTTGAGTAAGAACGGGTACGCCTTGCCGTCGCTCCCGTTGATCGTCACCTTGCGAGGTCGCTGCTTGGATGTCAGCACAGTCACGTTGTTGTCAAACGATTGGATGCGCACAATCGGCGCGCCAGCCTTGTACGTGCCAGGCACTGCCAAGCTCAGACTGTGCACCACCGAGAGCAACTTTGGTCCGACGTTCGCGAGCTCCAAAGTCGACAGGTTTGCGAGCTGCTTGCGGATCTTGGAAAACACGTTGTAGTAGATGTCCCACGCCTGGTTCAGATCGTCGATGTTGCGCGTCTTCTCAAACACGTTCGTCCACTCCTTGGCGTGCTTGAGGTCGCGCGCGAACGCCTGGTAAAAGCCCACTTCGCGCAGCGTTGGCGCCTCTTCCGTGCCGATCTTGTCCATCAGCTCGTGCAGAGGCGCCAACTCGGCGATCATCGCACTCGTGTCGCGGTTGTTGAAGTAGTGCTTCGACGCTTCTTCCAGTGCGCCGTGCCAGAGCTCGTTCCACAGAATCGCCACGCGAATGAGCTCACGCGACACCATGTCGGCTTCATACACGAGCTTCGACGAGTGACGCTTCACGGCTGCGAGAATGCCCTCTGCAGCAGCTTTTCGCTTCGGGTTCAGCGCTTTCGACGCGACTGTGATCGGGTAAATGAGCGCCTGAGGGTGCGCTTGGCCGATGCGCGACAGCAGTTCGTGCAACAGCTCGTTCATCTTTGGATTTGGCGAGTCAATGCGCGCGATCAGCTGCGGAATGACGTCCAGCCACGTGTCAATCGACACATCCTGGAAGCCTTCGCTCATCGCAGCGTGCACGTCACTGCGGTTGCCGTGCGTGAACCACAATGTGAGCAACCGCAACACGTCCTTTGTGACATCGTAGCGCGTGTGTCCAAACGAAATCGATCGGAAGAAACCCTGGATCGATGGAGCCGCGTAGCGCTTCACCTGGTTTGGATCGTTCTGGTCCTTCACAGTCGCCTCCAGCGCGCGGAAGTTCATCAACGCCCACTCGTGCCACGCTCGGTGGTTCGTCGGGTCGAGCTTCGTCGCTGTCTCCAGACAGCCGAGCACCTGGTCGAACACTTCGTCCGACTGCTTCTTTGGCTCGAGCAGCGACATCTGCCACTCGCCCAGCTGGATGTACACCTGCACGCGCAGCTTGACCATGTCTTCGTTCTTCTCGTCGCCATGCTGCTCAAGCGCGTCGATGAAGTGCGTGATCTGCTTGAGCGCGATGTCTTCCTTGTTCTCGGCCCACAAGTGGCGCAAGTAGCTGAACGCGACACGAGGGTCTGCGCTGGACCCGTCTGCCAGAGACGCGACACCATTGGCAAACCCGTAGTTGTTAGATACAGTGCTGCTGTCCCCAAAGTTGATCGGGAGTGGGGTGTACGGGTCTTTCTGCACACTTCGAATGAATGGCTGCGCGCCAACGCGCCACAATGCGCTCGCAGCCATGTTGATGTGACCAGACTTGCGACACAGGCGCGCATACTTGAGCCAGATGTCCACGTCTTCACGCGGGTCAAACACCAGCGAACGCACGAGCATGAGGCTCTGCCACACCTGGATGTTGCGGTCCACGCCGAGCACGCGTCTCGTCCACACAGTCTGCAATTTTGTCAGCGCCGCCCGCTTTTCGTGGCCGTAGGACGTCGACGAAGACGACGAGACAAAGTTCAGGCTGCTAATACTCTGCTTTCGTCGCGATGTCGTCGACGACGGCACAGACAAAAGCGTGAGCTCGCCGTTGTTCTTGTAAGCAAAAGTCTTGAGGTACGCCACAATCTCTTCCAGCTCGGTCAACATCTGCAAGTTCACGATCGACGGCAGGTATGCGCGCGCGTAACTTTCACTGACCAGTGATCGCAGCGTCGGGTCCATGACTTTCCGGCACTGGTAGATCGAGCTCAGCGCTTCCTCGAGCTCCATGCGCCGAATCGCGACCACTGCCTGGAACAAGTGCGACTCGGTCTCGTCCATGTCCGAGTTGATGTATTTCGGAATCGCGTCCCAGTTCTGGAGCGAGAACGCGACGCGCGCTCCATTGCTGCAAAGCTCTTTCTTCAGTGCTGGCGGCACGTCGAGCAGCTTGCCGCCTCCTTGCTCGCTGTTTGGATCGCGGTCCTCGCCATAGATCTTCGCCCAGGTCTCCTGGACGTGGTCGTTCAGCTTTCGCCATTCGCCGATAGCGTACAGACAGCGCATCTTTCCGAAAATTGCTTCGACATTGTCGGGCTGGGACTTTAAGATGCGATCGTGGGTAGTTAGCGCGTCGTCCCACCGCAGCAGCTTCTCATGCCAGGACGCCTTCACTTCGATACCTGGAAGTAGGTCCAGCGCGTATTTCAAGATACCGCGGGCGGCTTCGGGCTGGTTCAGCTTCGAGTTGATACTGATCAACGCCTGAATACCGTCAGCACTTGGGTTCGTGTTGAATTCAAGCTCCTTGTAGTGCAACGCCTTGGCAAACGAGTGACACTTCTCAGCGAGAGAGCCAAGCAAGCGGATGTCAATCGGCAATGGCTGGTCATCGTGCTCCATGAACTCGGCCAAGTTGAGCAGCGTCTGCAGAATCTCCGACGGGAGGTGGGAGGACTGGAACGCTGTTTCCAGGGCTCGAATCAGATTGTCCTGCGTCGGAGAGCTCAAGTGCGGCCACACGCTCACAAACGACGCATTAAATAGCTCTTGTGCGAGCGGCTGGTAGACCGAAGCGAGCTCTTTGCACGCTCGCAGTACTGGAGACGGCGACTCTCGCAGCAGCTCCACGGAGAACGCGCGCATCCACTCGGTCCAGTCCTCTTTTGTACTTCGCTGCGACGATTCCCACGCCTTCATCAGGTTTCGCTGGTCACAAGGCAGGTTTTTGGTCTCTTCCTGCGCACTGGCGCCATCTTTTGCATCGGAAGTGGCATCACTGCGCGCTTTCAAAGGGTCAGTGGCCCACGACGCGACCGGGAGCGGCTGGTGCTTCAGAATCTTCGACACGAGCAGGTCGTAGCGGTCAAAAATGTCGTTGTTGCGCGAGGTCTGGCGACCAAGCACTTGACTGATCACTGGCACGAAGATCGCATAGTCGTCGCCCATCGTGTAGACCATGCAGCACAAACAATCCATTGCGAGGTACACCAGCTCATGCTGTGAAGAGATCACTCGTGCGAGCATGTGGATGATCTTGGAGGCAAACACACTCACGTTGAGCTTCTTCACGAGCGAGCCAAGCGACCCGAGCCCTTGCTTGCGTGCATTCAGGTCCGCGTCACTCTGGATCAGCGCCACAAGCGCGGGGATGATGAGGTGCAAGTACCCGTCCAGCAGGCGTCCTAGGGACACAGAGGTCTTCAGCACAAGCAGCGTTCGTGGACGACTCGGGTTGTCTCGCTCGGTTCGAATGACGCGCAGCAGCTGCGGGATCAAATCGGGCAAGTACACTCGAAAGTGTTCGCCCAAAGAGTTTGCGAGCTTCTTGACCAGATTCAGTACTTCCTCTAGATGCTCGTCCCAGTAGCTGTGCACGATCGAGAGCATGGCGACGTGGTCCAGATGCGGTTGAATTTGCTCTTCCACGATCTGCACTAGGTCGCAGAGCTGCTCGAACAAAAACTTGCGTAGCGAGCGGTTCACTTTCTCCATCGTGTAGAGGAACGCCGGGATGATCTTGTCCAAATGGGCGGCGACGCGCTTGCGTTGGCTTTTGCAAATGTACATGATCGCCACAAACGTCCCCTGGTAGTGCACCGAGTTGCGCGGCTCCAAGAGAATGCGGATGAGCGCATTCACTGCGACGGTCGGGAAGTACTGCGCAGAGTCCCCGATCATGGACGGCAAGATGTCGTCTGGCGGCGCCTCCAGCTGGACATTGGACAGGTTCCCACTCGTCTGCTTGTCTTTCTGCGCCTCTTTTCGTGGCTCCGCGAGCAATAACGGCACGTCCAGCTTTGTTTCTTCGTCCCCAGTCCCCGTCCACGCTGGGAATGTGTTGCCGAACCCGTTCATGACGTTCATCGTCCCGACTCCAGTCGCTGCGACGCCACCAAAATTCACAGCACCGCCGCCATTGCCGTTGACCATCGAAATGTCAACCATGTGCGTTCCACCTGGGAGCGCGTTGACATTGTAATTCGGACCAGCACCAGCGGGACCAAGAGCTCCACTTCGGAACTCCTTCGTAGGCGCTTTCGTGATCTTCCCTTGCTTCTGGAGATGGAACAAGCGCAGATTGTATGGATCGAGCGCGCCGATGATGCCCAGTGTTCGTCCTGCTTCGATTCGTAGTGGTTCATTCGCGTCACCAGATTTCTGGAGCGCTTCACAGAGCAGGTCGAGAAGCTCAGGGTACTCGTGGTACGGAAGCACGACGTACCCAGTTGATGACACCAACTGACCCAGTGTCTTGATCGCAACTTGGAGGATCTGCGGGTTACTCGAGTCGCGCATTTCGTCAATCACCTCTGGCAGCAGCTGGCTCAAGAACGGCGTGAGCTCCTGCGCTCCGACTTCAGCGAGGTCTCCGAGTGTCGCGAGGATCGCTTTGCTCACTGTCACGGTGCTGCGACTGTGGCTTCGTCTCGCCGAGTCCTCTCGCAAGTTCTTCATCAGCGCTTTCAGAATTGGCAGAACGTACGGCTTTGCGAGCTGACCCGCCGAGCGCAGCAAGCAGCCGATCAGCAGTGCGCCTTCCTCTTTGCCGCGCGTGTCGCCACTGAACTCGAGCTCCGCGAGCAACTGTACCAAAGTCTGTCGAAGCGACGGCAGCACGGTCGACGGGTTGTGGTGCGTGAGTCGTCCGAGCATGCTCATCGCCTTCTGTCGGATCTCAAATACCTCGTCGTTCAGCGCAATGAACAGGCACCGCAAATTGTCGTTCTGCGCGAGTAGCGGGTCGAATCTCGAGTCCAGCGACGCGAGCACCTGGAGTCGAATACTCGCCTCGGTATCTGCAATGCCGACTGTCAGGAGACGCTCGAGCACGGCAGTCACTGGGCTCGAAAAGTCTTCTGTTGTCGCCAGCACACCGCCGCGCTCTTCCCCTGGTGGCAGCAAGAGCTTACAGCAGGTGATCGCGGCGCTTTTGCGGATCGCTGCGACCTCGTGGTCGAGGAACTTGACGACGGTCTCGTGCACAAACTGCATGATCGGGATGTGGCGATTGCCCTGGAAATCGAATGTCGCCAGCGTCTCGAGCGCCAGCGCCTGCATGGCGATCGCAGAGGACACGTCCATCATCGAGTTCGAAACCGACATCCCCGACGAGTCCGAGCCCGCACTCATCATGTTCGCCTTCGTCGTGTTGAGCGCCGACGAGAAGATCGAGAGCAGGTTGCCCGACGTCACGGACATCGACGACGTCTTTGTTCGTCCGCGACTCGTTGGCGTCGTCGACGGGCCGCCGCCATCGCCGAGCCGACCGATGCTCAGGATCGTACTCAGCCGCTCAAAGAGCTTCTGCTGGATGATCTGCCTGTGCGCTGGGATCTTCTTCACGATCGTCGTCAGCGTCTCCACGAGCGACGAGTCCAAGTCGTTCTGGAACAGCGGAGAGACCATCGCCTCAATGTCCACGCGAACGAGCCCAGGACCGACGGCTTCCGCGAGCATCCGCAGACACGCCAGCGCTTCTTTGTGCGTGTCCAAATCTTTCTTCTTCACCTGCAGCCCGACCTTGATGCCTGTCATGATCGACGAGAGCGTTTGCTCGTCACGCGCCAGGGACGGACCGATCGCGAGCGACAGTTTACCGATCGAGAGCAGCGCATCTGCGCGGATTGTTGTGGTCGCAGAGAACAGCACTTCGAGCAAGTGGCGCATGCACGGACGGTAGAATTTCTCCACGAACACCGACGTGTTGAACTTTGCGAGTCGAGGGAACAGGTTCACGACGGCAGATCGCACCGTCGCGCTCTTGTGCTCGCGGTAGTTGAACACGAGCTCGCACACTTTTCCGTAGTGCTGGTGCATGAAATCGCCCGTGTTGCGCAGCAGCTCGTTGATGATCAGCAGTGCACCGTGTGTGGCGTCCGACGTGTTTTTCCGGAACGCGCTCTCGGCTTCCTCCAATGCGCGTGAGTACCAGGAGCTTTTGCGATTCGACTCGCGCTGCTGGATGAGCGAGAAGCACGTCTGCAGCGACTCGGACGCGCTCACGCGCACCACCAGCTTCGTGTCCCAGAATGCGCTCCAGATGAAGTCAAAGTACCTGTCCATGTATCGAAACGACGTCGACGGCGCGTTCACCGAGAGCTCTTTCAGGATCATCACGGCAGCGTGGCGACGCACGTGGAAAGTCTCGTTCTTGAGCCACTCGAGCGCGGGACGAACGTGGTAGTCTTCCACGAACTCGATCAGACTCGTTCCGCCAGTCGACACGATGTGGCCGAGCGCTTTTGCCGCGAGCCGTAGCGTCGCGGGGTCCGCGGCCGGGATTTTCTCAAATACTTTTGTGAGCGAGTGCGCGAACTCGATGATCGTCTGGTCGTTTCGCTCTGCGATGAAGAGTTCCACGAGCTCGTCCATGGCGGCGATGCCCCCCATGCGGTCCAGCGTGTCGCTCGAGTTGCAGAGATCCATGAGCCGCGAGCTTATGTCGGTCACCCACTTCATGTACAGTGCGTGCGAGAGGTCGCGCGACTCGGACTCGATGAACTTGCGCAAGTCACGCGCGGCGCGGTGGCGGATCGTGCTGCTCTGGCTCCGCAGCCCCGGGAGGAACCGTCCGAGACTGTCGACCGCCATGGTTGTGCTGGCGACTGCGCTTCACTCCTGCGAGTGTACCTGTCTGTCTGTAGTTAGGCCTGTGTGCTGTCCGCAGGAGAGACACTCAGGGTTGGGCTCGAGACGTGCGCCTTCACCTAGAGAGAGAGAGCGAACGCTAACACGCTTCTTCTTCCTGCGTGCGCTTTGTGGCGCTTTTCACAAATGCGCGATGGCTTTGGCATGGGGGGATTCCTTCCTGGATGCAAAGTGGTACTGCATACTGTACCGAGATGAAGGTACACTGTACCGTTTTGAGCGGTACACCAGGAATGAGCATCTGGACCGCTCCACACTTCCGGTCTTAATGGGAGCGTTAAAACCGCGCGCATTGCATCATCACGCAAAGGCAAAAATGGCGGAATTGCCGCAGGTGAGTGAGACGTCTTGGCTGGCACTGATCGCCTGTATGCTCGCTTCCGTTGGCTCATGTGTTGTGTGATTGGATGTGTGGCTCATACGTGTGTGTGTCGCAGGGACTACTTTGCGATGGCGACTGGCCGATCGCGGCCGAGATCGAGCTCCTCAAGCGCGTGCAAGCGATGCACAGCCAACTGGACGAGAAAATCCGCAACATGACGCAGGAGCTCAAGACCAATCGTCTCTATCCACGAAAGGTACACTGCGTGTATCGAAGAGGTCGGGGCATGACTGTGTGTCTTGATGTGCTAACTGCTCATATGGATTGTGTGTTTCGCTTTTTTCATATTGTAGACAGACTCCAAGGAGCTGCGAATTCGCTTGTATCACACGTTTACACCGCCAGTGCAGCCAGAGTCGGAAGAAACCCCAGCTACGCCCGGGCGATGGACGCTTCGCATCGAAGCAGCCGAAATGAAGCTGGGAGCCTCAAGCGTTGTGGTATGATTATACATACATTTCTTTCCTCCTTGTAATAGGTGTTGCTCGCACTGAACCTGTCAAAATGGTGCTTGTTTGTCAGAACTTCTCGACGTATTTCCGAAAAGCGACTATCGAGCTTGACCCCCGCATCTACGCAGACTCCATCATTGAGGTAACGTACTTGTCTCTCTGCACACTTTCCTCACGTAATATTCACTTGCGGGTAGTAACATTGGTCGCAACAACAACACCGTCAATTCGCAGTGGACGAGTTTCCAGAAGGCGCACCACGACGTGGATGGATTGGAGATTTCTCGAGGCGGTCAGATTCCTCACACTGTGCACATCAAGTTGCTGCCAGCGCAAATGCCAGAGCGGTTCTCGATCTCAGATCCACTGGAGGATGTGATTGGCGAGTTCCTGGGTCCAGCGAAAGCGTTCACGAAGCAGAACATTGTGATGGCGACGTGGGAGTACATCAAGCGCAAGAACCTCATCAAAGAAGACGACTGCCGCGTCGTCGTCTGTGACGCGTCGCTCGCGCAAGTCTTTGACTGCGAGCTGCTGCCGTTCTCGTCAGTGGTGGTCGGGCTGAAGCCGCACTTGACTCCCGTCAACTCGATCGATCTGGAGTACACGCTGAGCATGTCGGAACCGACTTCAGAGTCTGACGTCTTGGACGAAAAGTTCTTCAATGTGGATGTTGGGGCAGTGAACCCCTTGGAGAAGGCGAGAGAGCGCGTGCTGATCGAGTGGGAGGAGCTCCTCCAGGAACAGCAGAAGGATCTGGATCTGCTCAAGAAGCAGGAGACGGACATCATCGAGCGCCTGCACGACCATTGCAAAAAGCGAGACTGGATGATGCAGTTTGCGCACGACCCAGTGGGGTTCATGAAAAATGTGGCGCAGTCGCAACAAGCCGACCAGCAGGTACACACGTCTGCCGTTCTTATGCTTTTGTGTGAAAGTTGTTTTCTAACGCGTGCTGATGCTTTTGCTCGCAATGCTCAGATCCTGGTCGTGGAAGCCGAGACGGACGAGATCAACGTCCCTCATCCGCAGCAGTTCTCGCAGCCGTGGGTGCGCGAAGTGGTCTCGAACCTACTCACGACGCCCTCAACCCATTAACTGTAAGTAGAGTGCCGCAGCGATGTGATCTTGCATTGAGGCAGCATCGCACCGAGCGACTATGCGTATACATACCCCATAACCCCATTGTCTTTGGTGTTTATTAATATGGTGCATGCGCCTGCCAGAGCCGACCAAAGTGATGCTGAAGCCACCTGATGATGAATGGATGAATGGATCTATTTCGAGCGTTTGGCTTATTTTTTCTCCAAAAATAGCTCATGGCCGCTGATTGGCTCCTGAATGGGTGTGTCGTTTCATCCCGCCAAAAACAGGCTGTTGGCTTTGAAAAGGCATTGTTCGTGTGGGCATCTTGCAGCAGTTGAAGCTCGCATCGCGTCGCATTACAGCGTGGGCATCACACCTCCCCGCGCACATACGCAGGAAGCCGCGCCCTCCATGCAGTCTGCGTCGTCCACGCGGCTGCGCTGCGACCCGACCGACTATGCGAAGAAGCAGCAGGAGAAGAAGGACCGCGCGCGCGACCTGAGAGAGCAGCGCTCCAAGGGCGTCTTCTCGGACGACCACACGTTCGCACCAAAGTGAGTACACGTAGCTCTTCGTTAGCCCCTCTTTGCTTATTATTAATGAGACGCTTTAATGCTACGGTGGCTGGCAACAGGACGAACCCAAAGTCGAAGACGTCCGAATCGACGTCGCGCGAAGAGCAGGAGGCGGATCGAGTGCCACCAGCGTCCAACTCGTTCGACGACATGCCGATCCGACCGAGTAAGTGCCTTTGTTTCGTGTACTCTGTTGCTCGCTCTACACTTTATGGGATGATGGCTCGTGAGTGCTGAAGACGCTGCTCTTCGTCACAGCGAAGAGAGTTCCTCCTCCTTCGAATAACAACACCCGTAGTAATAACAATAATCATGATGATGAAGAAGCCGTCTCGGGCGGAGACGCCGGCAGCGATGCGCTCGACAACTTGTCGCGCAAGTTCCCGAAAAAGCCGCCTCCAAAGCACGCTGCTGCCAGTCTGTCGCCGCCGATTCCTCTCGAGCCAGGTACGCATGCGACAGCGCTCTTCCCCTTGGTGTTAAGAGCTACTTTGTCTCTCATGCTCGCTTTGTTTCCATTAACATCATCATGGGGTGGGAACACATTCGCTCAGAGCATGACACTTTGTTTCGAGAAGTCAAACGCGCCACAGGAAAAGAGCTTGACGACCTCCCGATCCGCCGTGCCAGTGCTCAGCCAACAATCAGACATACTGGACCGTGTCTCCGCAACTCGAGCTGTGGGTGTCCACAGTGCGCAGGCGGTGCGAGCATGGCAGCGCCATCGCGTCCCGATCCCCCAGTGCGGCGCCAAGAGTCAAAACCTTCAGCTACTGCGGTTTCTGATGATCCGTACGCGTGCCAGTCCAACACTTCTCGCTCATACACTGGAGCGCAGCACGAGATGGAGGTACACAAAGCTCACATTTGACAAGCGAAGCGCTCCGTTGGAATGTGACTTACATGTGCTTTTGCGTCGACCAAGCAGAGCTCCCTGGCGCTTCTCAAGTCCAAGATGTCGCGGAGAAAGTCTCGGAGCGCGCCGACAAACCAGGCGTCTCTCTTTGTGGAGAAGAGCACCCCCGCAGTGCAATCAGCGAGAAACCCATCGCCTGCTTCGCGATCTCAGCAACCAGCTGCTTCTGCAACTTCAGCGCCGCGACGAGCAGCTCCAAGCCCAGCTCCAGCTGTTGCGCTAGCGCCCTCGAGAGCGAACAAGAACCCGCCGCCACCTGCCGCTCGGGACCGACAGCAACCAGTTCAGGAAGAGCCGCAAGACGACTATCCACAACCGATCTCAAGCGGATACACAATGCCTGAGGATCTGGTGAGCCTTTGTGTGCGTGAATAAGCTCCTTCACCATAAAACAAAACTGACTGTGTCCTTGACTTGTCGGTCCTCTAGGACGAGTTTGCAGACCAAAGCGAAGAGATGGAAGAGTGCGCCAACTGCCATCGCCGCTTCAACCTGACCTCGTTCTCCAAGCACCGGAAGATCTGTGAAAAAGTATTTTCCGGACCTCGCAAGGTCTTCAACATGGCTGCGAAGCGCTTGGAAGGCACGGAAGCCGAGAAAATTGCCAAGAAAGTGTCATCTTCAGGAAAAAGCGGCGGCGCTGGAAAGAAGGCGTCGGTGGAGGAACAGCCGCTCAACAAGAAAGCCGACTGGAAGCAGAAGAGTAGCGCGTTCCGCGACGCCATGAAGGCGAGTCGCGACGTCACGGTCGCACTGAAGGAAGGTCGCGAGTTGCCACCCATGAAGCCGTCGGCGCCGGATCCGAGTCTCATTCAGTGCGAGTACTGCAGTAGGCGGTTCAATGACAAAGCCGCCGAGCGCCACATCACTTTTTGCAGAGAGAAGACCCAGCGCGACAGTATGGCGAGAGGGCCACCGAAGAAAGCGCCTGCGCCTGCTGCTAAACCAACTCGCGCACCAGCAAAGAAGAAGTAGGCAGAAACACGATGAATATGCCCATAAACTAAACAGTCTTTACTTCAATGACAAACTTCATAGTCGCTCTTCGCTCATTGTTGGCATGACCATCACAACGATGCGCCACTTGGCAATCAATTAGGAATACCCATGTAGCTTTTCATCCAAGCACAAAGAGCTTGTCGTTGGCGTGCAGCACTGTCTCGGGGTCCGGGCAGGTGTACACATATGGCAACAAATTCTCTAAAACCGGGTTCGGATACCGCAGAATGCCAATCACAAGCATGTCATGCTCTAGAAGCTCCATAAAGACGTCCAGGAACTTTCCGCCGACAAACTTTTCATCCACTTGGACGCGAAACAACCGGCGATGTTGGTTCTGGTGCTGATGGCTCGGATTTGCATTCGTTGCGGAGCGAAACGACCTTCCTGTTGTATGACCACCGTCAGCAAAGCTCTTCGAAGTGGTGACGGGAGACGTGCTACCTCCAGATGCCAGGGACTCGATCACGTCTGTGATGTATGGGTTGTAAAAGCTCTGACAGACAATGCGGTCCAACACACTCGAGAGAAAGATGTTACCACTCGCAAACGACGGAGCGAGACACGGGTACTGGTCGTGGCAGACCTCGTGGTCGCGTGGGCGACAGAACCGTGCATTGCTTGTGTGGTGGAGCACGCCGAGCGTGTTCTCTGCTTGGGAAGACAGAGGAGAGAGTGTAAAGTGGTCGGAATGAATTTGGTCTGCGGCTTGCGACTGCTTGGCGTCGTACTGATGGAGACGCGTTTCGATTACTTCACCCTTCTCGCGGAACACTGCTGGGTCCAGATCCGGAAAGCGCTCGAGCATACGCAACTTGACGCTTTCAATTGGGAGTCCCTGGTCGAGCTCGCGTTGGTACGATGGCACAGTCGCTTCAACACTGGCACCATTAACTGCAAAATCAAAGCTGAGGGTACGGCTCGCAAGTCGTCTTCTTCGTGGAGACACGGGGCTTCTTCTTAGATTTCTAAGCTCCTGGTGCTGGTGACGAGCCATTTCAATCGCGAGCATCGAACTGATCACGCCGAAGTCTGCCAGACAACTGTCGTCATTCTGGTTGTGTGGCTCTGTGATTGCTGCTGGTGACGATCTGCCTGGATGTGTCTTGTGCATTGGCAATCCTAGCTCATCGACAGGAAGAACAAGCACGTGGCGTGCACGAGGAGCTCCAGCTCGCACGAGATCTTTTGCTTTCGAAGGGCTCCCAGCGATAAAATACACATCCTGCAGCACGTTGTTGCCGTCGTCTGGAAAGTCGCCATCTTCGAGCAATTCCATGATGCTCTCTGCATCCGGCAGCACGTCCATGAGCAGCACAAAGCAGCGACGCGAGAGTCGCACAGAGAGTTGATGATGAAGCTGTTGAGTCTTTCTCTGTGACGATGTTGAGCCTGATTTAATAAGCTTATGATATCGGACTTCGTGCTCGTACTGGTAATACGAGCGCAGGAATTCGACCAGAGTGAGCGCTTCCGTGAGTCGACCAGAGCAGCAGATCACGTAGTGATTCGCCATGCGCTTCACGTCCGCGCGATAGTGGTCCTTTGTGAGCGCGCCTTGTACGTCTTGCTCAGCGGTTATCTTGTGCGATCTTGCCGCTTCCAGTACACTCGCACCGTGCACAACTGGAGACTTGTCTCGACCAGTAGTAGTCGCCGTAGTAGGGATTTCATTGATTGGACTCAGCGTGCCTTTGATTGTAACTCCGTCAACTTGTGGCTCCTGGTTCGATTCGCTCTCAGATGACTCATTGTTGTCGCCATGCTGATCCCGTCGCCACTTGTGCTCTCGATAATCAATCTTGGTTTCCGGTTTGTTGTCATTGCTGCTGTTTCTGGTCGGATCATTGCTCAGTGAGTCAATCACGCGGGCAGACTGCCGAAAACTGTTTTGCGGAGACGGACGCCGCAGCAGTGTGTCAGAAGACACTCGCACTGGGAGCACATTCGTACTCGAGCCTTGCTGTCGCTCGCTCTCGTTTTCTCGCCAATGCCCATAGGTGTTGACGATATGGAGCACCACCGATGCAGATTTTGCGACTACAAAGCCGATATCCCTAAATTACACGATGGACACAATAGTGTTTTGCGGATCAGGTCACAATCTGACACGCACGATAAACCAGAGAGAATGCAATGGCTACTCACCCTTCGCAAATGTAGGTCTTGAATGGCGCAATCGGCATCGCACAAGAGCCACCAGCAGCTGTGTTATGAGCACCAATATTGTACGCTTGACTGCCCTCGTGAGCGCGTCGCTGGGCTTTCTTGTCGTACACTGTGAACAGGATCGACCCATAGCGCTCGTACACGTTGCGCACGACGTCTTCGTATTTTTCAAACTGGAATTTCTCTGTGAAGATCATCGGGAAGATTTGGTGGCACATGCCATCAAGATACTTTTTGTTTGACAAACCACAAGATGATGTTAGTTCACACAAAACCAGATGTTTTGAGGAGCTACACATTCGAATGAAACAAACCAAAGTCTCACCTCCTGGATCCACAATTTCTGCCAGTTCTGTCGCTTTGAGTACTCGGACACGTCAACGGAATGGAGCAAGTTGAGGATCAGCGTACTCGCTCCAGGACACACAGCAGATCGCGCGAGGATCATACTCTTGATCTTGGCGGTCTTCGTCGTGTTTGCGCCCAAGAACTGCGACACCATCTCGTGTTGCTCTTGATTTGAAAGCAGCTGCGTGTAGATATCAAAGAGCTTCCCGTAGCTGTCTGCAAAGTTTCGCACTGAGAGTGTCTGTAAGATCGTGGTCGCGTCCTGCTCGACTGGGTCTTGGTTCAAGCGCTTGTTCGCGAGAAGGAACACTGCTGTCGTGTTGCCGAGCTGCACTCGTTGCTGGTCGTTCGAGTTTGTGAGACTTCCACGCAAGTAGCACGTGCGCCAGCGGTACTTCTCGGTTGTGAGAACCCGACAGAGCTCAGGTGTTGGCGGCGCGTCGCTGAGGAAGACCACGTCGAGGTGGATGTTGCCTCTGCTCGCGTGGTAGAACTCGTGCAGAAAATCAAGCGCAGCATCGGTCGTGAGCTCGTGTCCAGAGACAATGACATGACCCGACGAATTGTTCTTGGGGATGTAATCCTTGTCCCAGTCGTGGCTCTGCTTGGCAAGCTGATTGAGTTTGTTCACTTCGTGCGGGACAATCGTGAAAATGCCGACAATGAGCACCATTACAAAAACTTGGCCCATTGTAGTTCGCGGTGAGATGTCGCCATAGCCTGAGAAGAAGAAAGGCAAGCAAGTGTGAGCACACTTAGATATAAACAAATAAAGCTGCAGAGTTTGTAAAGCGCTCTCCTACCGATTGTTGCTGTCGTAACGAGGACGAAATAGAGCGCTTCGTGGAACTGCAGCGTCTGGTTGTTGCTAATGTAGTAGTTCTCTTCCAGCGCATGAAACATGCCCGCAGCGCAGAGAATGACCGCGATCGACGAGAGGATGAACACTGCAAGCTACTCGCAAAATACGAAGTGAATAATTTGGTGGTAGACAACGTATGGCATCAGCAGACTTGAAGGCACGCACCTCGTAGTCAAACTTGCTCTTCTTGAACCTGATGAACTGTTTCAACCGCAACACGCGCAGCGCTCGGAAGATCCGAAGCACGCGGAGCACAAAGAAGAGCTGGGATCGAGTTGTTGGCACCACGAACTGAGCAATATGCAGCAGCAGCATGAGTATTGCAAACCCAGATTCAGCATCTCAAAGGCTCAAAATATGCAATCACACAAGTAGAGACGTACGACGATCAGCGATGGGATGATCGTTAGCAGATCGACAATTCCATGAGGAGACCATAGGTACCTCCACGGGCTTGGCGCAACGAAGAGGTGCAACGCCTGCGTCATAGTCCCAATCACAAAAGCTCAGAACGGAATACACAGACATGCTTAGGATGTGTATTCAGAGCAGAATCTTACCAGATCGATAATGAAAAATATTGTGACAGCGATCTCGACGCATCGCCTGCTACTCGAGTACTGGAGGTTGTGGTCGTACAGCTACACCAGGACAACAAATGCATTAGAACCACAAGTGCACGCCAATTGCAACAACACCAAGCCCACATGACTCACCTCGGCAACGTAGATGGAGAAGATCAGCACACTGAGAAGGAAATTCAAGAGCTCGAGGTAGAGGCCCCAGCGCCCTTCAAGCGCTCCCCGCGTTTTCTCCTGGAGACTCGGCTCGTACACGCGCGCCACAGAGCGCAGATTGTCAGGATCCCGCACGTAGCTGCTCATGTCGCTCTGCATCCGTCTCTGTTCAAACTGGGCGCGTTGCCGCACTGGAGACAAGCAAATATTTTCTAAGTGAGCTTACATCGCGTTTGCAATGGACACGATGTTTATCTCAACGCGTACTTCTCTCGAGCTGCAGCCGCTGTTCGGTCGCGTCCTGTTTGACCACACAATTCAGTACACGCACTCACACTTATCAGCCGACACCATCCACACAATCCACTGCACAATAGAACGAACCAAACCTGTTCTGTTTCATCTGTTGCTCGAGCTGGTGTGCGTCCAGCTTCATCTTGATCGTGCAGACGCCGGTGACCCGGAGTGAGCACCTCCACGTACTGCGTCATTTGGCTCGAGTCGGATGGTTCTCCTGTCACTGTCGAACCGCAAACGGACCCAGTAATAAATCCTACACCAGAGATATATCACACACAACGAGAGCGCGTGTCTCTTTGTATCTGCTAGATGCGCTGCATGAACACACACACGCCGCTGGTTGATGCGCTCGCTCGATCGATCGTGTCCGCCCGCTTTCAGTTTTGAATTTGATAACGACCATGAAGGTGAAGTGGCTCCATTGTCGCTTTAACTAGGACTTGACCTATATTACTGTTCCGGTTGGACCACACTAAAATAGGACCACCTGGGTGCCATTCATCATCAACAGTTCCGAAGACAAGAGAAGCTTAAGCTCAAGAAACAAGATCAGCAGTGAGAATGGACGGAACGTCGTGCGTGACCCCGACGTGCTCGAAGCGCGGCACGCTCGTGTGCCCGTCCTGCAAGAAGCTCGGCATCCCGCCGGCTATGAGCACCTTCTGCTCGCAGGACTGCTTCAAAGGCTACTGGTCCACGCACAAGGCGCTGCACAAGATGTTCACGGACGCGCTCGCGAGCGAGCAGCAGGAAGCCGGGCGCGCCAACTCGGGGGACCCGTTCGACGGCTTTGAGTTCACCGGCAAGCTGCGTCCCGGCATCGTGTCGCCGATGCAGCGAGTGCCGGACCACATCAAGAAGCCAGACTACTGGCAGACCGGCCAGCCCATCTCGGAGCAGCAATCCGACAACAAGATCCCGGTGTACACTGCCAAACAGATCGAGGGTATCCGCGCTGCGTGCCGCGTGGGTCGTGAGGTGCTGGACATCGCTGGACGAGCGCTGCGCGTTGGCATCACGGGTGATGAGATCGACCGCATTGTGTACGACGCGTGCATTGAGCGCGGCTGCTATCCGTCGCCGTTGAACTACTACAACTTCCCAAAGTCCGTGTGCGTGTCGGTGAACGAAGTGATTTGCCACGGCATCCCAGACTCGTGTCCTTTCGGAGATGGTGACATCGTCAACCTCGATGTGTCGGTGTACAAGGACGGCTACCACGCCGATTTAAACGACACGTTCCTCGTCGGCAACGTGGACGAAGAGGGCGTGCGCTTGGTCAAGACAGCGTTCGAGTGTTTGCAGACCGCGATGAGCCTCGTGCGTCCTGGCATGATGTACCGCGAGCTCGGCAAGCACATCGCGGCGACTGCGAATGCGCAGGACTTCTCGGTTGTGAAGACGTACTGCGGCCACGGCATCGGCTCGCTGTTCCACTGCGCGCCAAACGTTCCTCACTACGCAAAGAACAAGGCGGTGGGAGTGATGAAGCCTGGCAACATCTTCACGATCGAGCCGATGATCAACGTCGGCACATGGAAGGACAAGATGTGGCCAGACGACTGGACCGTCGTGACGGTCGATGGCTCTCGCTCGGCGCAGTTTGAACACACGGTGCTCGTGACGGAGACGGGCTACGAGATCCTGACTGCGCGCGAGAACGAGCCAGTGATGGAGTGGGATCTCGCCAAGGTGCAGCGTCCACTGTAGAAAACTGGAAGACAATGGACAAGAGAGTAAGAGAGAGAGAGAGAGAGAGCAATGAAGCTGAAATGAAGCAATGCGATGGAGTCGATTTCATAGTCTTCTTGTGATGATTGTATCAGAAGAATGTGTGGCTTGTGGCCGTACCAGTACTTGTATTGGATTGTAGCTACTGCATCCAGTGCTCGTGGCTGTAAAATTTTGGGTGTCGGAGCTTCTCAACCGCGCAAACACTGCAGGCGTAGTACAGAACAGCTCCTGCAATCAATAAACGCAAAGAGAGAAGCTCTGTTAGCAAAACAAAAGCCGAGCCCCATTGAAGCGACTCTTAACAAGAACAGCAGTTTATCTGGGAGAATGCGAGTGAGATAACCTAGCTTCTGGATGCACGAGAGCGCGGTGTATCCGTCCATATCCCAGATCTCAATCAGCTGTGCTCCGTCGCTCAGGTGATTCTACAGAAAGCTTTGTTTAGTAAGGCAAGTAGATCAAGATCACCCCAGCACTATTGCAAATGCTTAGCTTAGACCACTCACGATCCGCGCCATGCCAAGAAACACTGTCAGCAAGATGTACGCGGGATGCACGAGCATGATCGGACGGAACTCGGCGTAGAGCAGGTAGAAGAAGCCGCTCCGGAAGAGAAACGTCGCGCCGAGCAGCGCGAAGAAGTTGATCAGCGCAAAGATCTGCAGCAGCGCTTGTACCCTTTTTCATATACCAGCAGTTGATCAGCAGTTGTATCCCAATGCATTTATTATCATGGAATGGATCTAAGGAGTTAGGCACAACCCACATGGTCATGATGGTGTTGCTGCTGCTCGTGGCGTCTTGCTGTCCAGGGAAATCGCCGAACTCGATGGACGAGTTGAGCACGATGTCCACGAGCCAGAGACCCGATAGTAGAGCCTCACTGAGTCCGAAGAACGGGTTGTTGCGGAGACGGAGCTCCTGGTGATGCAGCTTGTCGTTGCCATACGCGTCCATTTTCGCCGTTCGGTCATTGGCAAATGTGACTTGCGATGCGATGACCTTTCAAGAGTGGATACAAAAACCTGTAAATAACGTTGGATTAAAAAAACGTTATTTTACACGGGTATTATACGCGTTTGTTTCTCATTCAAACCTTTTCGCGCCATTTTTTTCCTTCTGTGTTTTGGACTCTTCGCGAGCGTCCATCACTCACTCTTCTCCCACAGACAATAGGAAAAAGCTGCAGCTGCCGATACTGGGGGACAGACAATAGAGGTGCGTCCAGTGTCGCCCATTGATCGCTACCAAACGCCTCTTCTGGACCAGTAAAGCACCATCAGCATCTGCTTTAGAGGCTTGTACAGGACGCACAGTGCGACACAATGGGCATCTCGGGGCTGCTCCCAGCGCTCAAGAGCATCACGGAGACGAAGGCGCTGGAGGAGTATCGCGGCCAGACGCTCGCGGTCGACGGCTACTGCTGGTGAGGATAGAAGAAAGACGTGCGGCCTGTTTTCGTTTACAGGGTGTGCGTAGACTAACGAGACCGATGTGCGTGTGCTGTGTGGTCTCTGCAGGCTCCATCGCGCGATCTATTCGTGCAGTCAGGAAATCTGCCTGGGTCAAGAGACCGACAAGTATGCCCGTGCTGCTGTGTTATGATGCTGGTCATGTCGTATGTGGTATGAAGATCTCACCCTTGTCTTCTTCTTGTTCGCATGTGTCCTTTAGATATGTAAACTACTTTATAGAAAGGGTGGACATCCTGCTTCGCAACGGCATCACTCCGTACATTGTGTTCGATGGCGGCCCACTGCCCATGAAGAAAGGCACCGAGGTCGAGAGAAGAGCGTACGTGCGAGTGTTTTGCCATTTTGTGCTGTGGGTCATCGTGAACGAAGCCTGAAGCTGTTTTCTATTGCTGTTTCTTGCAGTGCTAGACAGAAGAACCGGGAGCTCGGGATCCAGTTTTACAAGCAGCGCAACTACACGGAAGCGAGAAAGTATTTCTCCCGCGCGGCTGACGTGTCTCCATTCATGGCCCATCGAGTCATCCAGGTATGATATGTCCACATCTTTGTTACCGCTGTCACCTTGACAAGTGTATTATATAATTGGCTCAACCTGGTACCGTGCTTCCTTGTCTCAACAGAGACTCAAGGCGAAGAACGTGCGCTACGTCGTGGCTCCGTACGAAGCGGACGCGCAGCTGGCGTACTTGACGAAAAACGGCCTCGCGGATGGCGTGATCACGGAGGATTCTGACTGTCTCCCTTTTGGCTGTGGCACAGTGCTTTTCAAGCTCGACAAGGACGGCGTCGGGCTCGCGCAGGAGATCAAGGAGAGCAACATCAAGAAGAACAAGGGGCTGCTCTTCCACATGTTTACACACGAAATGGTACGTTGGCGCTGATACTTTGTTATTGATTAATTTGCCTTGACTGACTGGAGGTTTTAATGGTGCAATGGCTGTGCAGTTTCTAGAGATGTGCATTTTTTCGGGCTGTGATTATTTGCCTAGTCTCCCAGGCTTTGGACTCAAGAAGGCGTACACCGCGCTCAAGCAGCACGGATCGTTCACCAAAGTACGCCATTTGGAAGTTTGTGATTAGAACAAATGGGGATCTTGACTGATAAAATGACTGAAACTCGTTGTGGTTTCCATTGCAAACAAGGTGATCCGCGCGCTTCGTCTCGAGGGCAAAGTGCGCATTCCACCAACGTACGAAGCGGATTTCGAGAAAGCAGTGCTGACATTCCGCCACCAACGCGTGTTTGACCCTCGGACTCAGGTATAATTTAACTGTTCATCATGGCCCACTAGGCCTGAATATGCTGACGCTTGTGCCTTTGATTTTGGTTTGAAACAACTGCAGCGACTCGTGCCCTTGGCTCCCATTTCAGACAGCGACAAAGCAAATGATGCAGCGATGGATTTCCTTGGCCCGATGCTGTCGAATGACGTCGCTGTAGCGATCGCTTATGGCGACATGGACCCGATCACGATGGAGAACTTCCCGAAAGTATCAGCAGCAGCACCACCGAGCAACAACAACAATGCCAACTTGAATCGCGGGGGTCAGTTCAATGGGACACGTCGCACTTTCAACAGCTACGCAACATCAGCTCAGCAGCAGCAGCCAGAGATCAGGAAGCAGCAGGCGCACTCGTTCGCTGCTATGCCGCCTCAAGGGGTACGAAAGTTCCCAAACTCATTCGCTCGGAGAGCAGAGCCGTCGACATCATCAGCAACATCGTTCTTTGCGTTAGCGAAGACAAAGCCCAGCAGCACTGTAGCAGTGGCGGCGTCATCGTCATCATCTTTGCAGTCACGATCCGCCGAGTCAAGTCCGCCAATTGTCAGCAGATTCTTTGCAGCCCAGCCTAAGCGGACGTCGCCGTTGGATGAATCAGAAAAGGCTCTGGACGCCATCCCGGCGTCTTTCTCTTCTTCGTCGTCGTCATCAGCGCCGATTTTGAGCTTTGAGAGCCAAGATTCGCTGGAGGTGGACGTCGCGAGGAGCATCTCGTTCTCACCTGTGGAGGAGAAGAAGCAAGCGCATGCCACCGTGGAGAACAAGGAGAACCACACGCCCAACAAAGGAGAGAAGGTAGCAGTTGCAGTAGTAGCGCCACCTCCGCCGGTTGTGAAAGAGAACGCTTTCTCGCGAATGATGCGCGCCGGCTCGTTGATCCAGAAACAGTCTCTGAAGCGGAAAGTAGCAGCAGGCGCATCGACGACAAACTCTCGATCCGGAAAGCAGAAGCCAAACATGTTTGGGAGTCATCACCAGCAGCAAAACCACAGATCAACTGAGCAGCGTATGCAGCAATACGCTCATGTCGCGTCGAGTAGCACCAACCAGAGCGCTGTGGTTACTGTGAAATCCGTGTCGAGTAATCCTCGTGCGGAAAATACACCATCCTGCGCCCCAAAAGAAGCCAAGTCACCTGAACCTGAGGCTGAGCGTGATGCCACTGAAGAGGACGAGAGCCAAAACTCCATCGTGGCTCGGGGCTCTTTTCTTGTTGGTGTAAACTCATCGTCGTCATGGACCAAGAAGATTAACTATGCTGAAGAGGACAACCAGCAGAGCCGCCAGGAGAGCAACGTGAGCATCAAGCCCAAGTCTTCGTCGTCGGTCCTCGCGTCGCTTGACCGCTTCCGCTTCAAGAAATAGATGTGAAGACTTGCAATGCGCGCATATGACAAAATAGATAATGCAATAGATAGATTTTTTTCTTGATCCTCCCATCATGTTCTTCAACATACAGTGTACCGAATCCCAAATGCTGCATTGCTTGCTGTTTGTTTGATTGCTTGTTTCTTACATTGGCGCAATCTCTAGTTTACAAAGTGGGCAGCTGTTGTTCTCTCGTATCCACCCGTCGACGCATTCTGATGGTAAACAGGAGCACACGCAAGAAGCAAATGAGGCTTTCAGTTGGACAACAAGAGAGAGGTGAACAAGGTTCCCTCCTTACCTTCATGGAAGACATGCGCACATGGCAACGTCAACGCGCGGTCGTCATGCACAAAGCTGTACTGGCAGATAATGCATCTACTCGCAGTAAACATGGGAGTGTCAGCTTCGCTTCTACTATATCTCAAAGTTCCCACAGCTTTTACAGAAAACAACGTACGAGACATCCGAGTTGTTGCTCCCGCTCCAGCGATGGGTCGGCAGACACGAGATGACCTGGACTGCCATCTGGCGCCACCGCTCTTTCTTCACGTCGCCGTTGTCCTCGCCCAGTTGAAGCAGTTCGTCGTAGGTCATGTTGTCAGGATCGATCTCCCGACCCTGAAGCGATGCGTGTGCAGCTCCAGTGGCGTTGTTGAACTCGTGATGGCTTGCAGCAGCAGCTCGGAGACGAGCTTCGTATTCCTGGTACGCTGCAATGTTCTAGAAAGAAAGAAGCAGCGGCAAGTTCACAATCAATCGGTCGCCAATATCAACAGGTAAACAGAAACATAGAGAGTTCACTTACCTCTTGCTGCTGAAGAAACTGTGCTAGCGCGACAGACGCCGCTTCGTCGTTGTCTGGTCCGCTTGAAGAGCGCGGAGACGAGTTGATCGTGGTGGGAGAAGACGCACCGGAGGATTGCGGAGATGCGGGTGAGAACGCTGGAGTCCGCACAGTAGCAGCTGAAGTTGTGTTTGCTGTTGCTGTGCGGCGGCGTCCGAGGTCGTAGTCGCGGTCCTGCTCGGGTCCACGTCGAATTCTGCGATCTGGGGAGTCGACCATCCCGAGTCGTGGTCGCGGGCGGGACACACTCGCGCTTGAGGGCCTTGCACTGGTTTGTCTGTATCTGGATACCTCACCGGCTTGATCACGCTCTGCTTCTAGATCACGCGCTGTAGTTGTTCTCTGCTCGTACAGGAAATCCAGTTGACGGCGACCTGGACGATCACTTGTTACAACAGGGTGTCTGAGCACGGGCGTGTTGTCATCGTCGTCACCAGTACCACGAGCCGAGTCGGGGCTCTCGGCGCAGAAATCGTCATCCGATAGAGGACGAGTGATCGAACGAGAGTTGCGCATGCCGAAATACGATATGGGTGACGACACTTCCGAGTCTTGCGTTCGCCCGACGCTGTAGCGAGACGTTGGGCTCGTGAGGTCGATGATATCCGCATCTGGCGAGGAGCGTCCTGTTCCCAACAGTGAGCGCGCGGCATAGGATGGTGATCGATACGTAACTCGAGACAGAGGAGCCGTGGAGTGATCAGCTGGACTATGCCTCTCGTGTGGAGAGCGCTGCTCAGCAGGACTTGAGCTTGCTCGCGATGGGAACTCTGGTGTCGAAGTGGTCGACGATGGGAGAGGAGACCGGTCGCGCACATCGCTGGTAGTGTTCATCTATCTCAACAAGCCACAATAGCCATGAGCTCATTGAATACACATTCCGCATATATACGCGCATTGACACAATATATATAAGTACATTTCGTAACTCACCATGTGAGCTTCTAGAATCATCTTTGCATGCAGACGCTCAAGACGGATGTAGCGCCGCTTGAGCCGCGCGTACTTTTTCTCGATCTGGTCGCGCTGCTGGCGCTCCTCCTGGTAGCGCACCTCCAGGTCGTGGATGTGCTGCTCAAAGACGCGCATCTGGCTGCTCGTAGGCTGCATCTCAGTGCGGACGGAGCTCTCGGTGCGGCGTGGCCTGTGCATGATCGTCACTCTCTTGCTTGACTCTTGGTGATGGCGTTTGTGCTCAATGTTCTTTGGCTTGATTTTTGACTTTACCCGCCAAAAAGAGATACGAATCCTGTACCGGTATTAAAACCGGATGTCGGTATCCAAACGGTATAGATTGCTTATACCAGAATCGTACCGGTTTTATGGTTTTGTACCGGTAACATATCGGTACAACTTGATGTCGTCGGCTGCTGGATTTTGGGCGTGTTTGTGTGGTTCAACCAGTGGCTTCACTTGGAATCGAGAGAGCGGAAGCACGAGCGAGTAAGCGAGAGGGCCACCTTCAAGATGCTGGAAGATCTGCGCGTGCAGGGACTCGCGACATACGTTGGCGTGTGGAGCTTGCTCTGGATCGCCATCCTGCTGGTCGTGCCCGCCGGCGCGAGCGGACGCAACCACATCGTGTCGCTCAATGCCGCGCACGGCGTCGTGTGCACTGTCGCCGCCACGGTAACCGTGCTCTACAACCTGGACACAACCAACTCGGTGGCGGTGTCGCTCTCGTACTTCCTCGTGGACTTTGTGGCGATGGTGAACAGCGACGGACTGCGAAACCTGCCAACGCTGAACCGGTCGCGGCAAATGGACTACGCGCACCACGTACTCGGCCTCGTGTGGGGCTTTGTGTTCTTCGTGCTGGAGGCGCACGTGTGCGACGCGAGCATGGGCAACCCGTACGTGTGGATCCAGACGAACGAAGTGAGCACACCGTTCTACAACTGGTTCCGCCTCTCGAACAGCAAGGCCGCCGGCGCGCTCTTCGCGCTCTCGTTCTTCGGCTCGCGCATCGTGTTCAACTCGGTGTTCCTCATCCCGCGCTTTATGACGACGTGCGACCTGCGCTACCTCGTTGCCTGCGTGCCGTTCTTCCTGCTGCAGTACGTTTGGTTCGTCATGATCGTCAAGAAGATGCTGCGCACGCTGAAGCCCAAGGACCCGTCCAAGACCAATGAGCTCAAGCAGCAATCGCCACAGCCAGAGGCGTCGCCACTGCCATCGTCTTCGTCATCTTCACCAACAGCGGCGGCGACGCGAGAGACGAAAAAAGAAGCATAGACAAGAGAACAACATGGACAAACCACGAGGATAAAATAAAATTCTCTGAAAGAAGAGAAGATTGATGATGTTGAAGACTTGTCCGTCTGAAGAAATAGAGATCATCGCATTCAGAACTGCAAACACCATTAAATGGCAAAAATTTGCACTGTACTCGTATATTATACGAGTACATATTATGAGACCAAAATATGCGTCGAGTTGAACAGGCTGACAAAGTTCGTTTGGCCAAAAAGGTCACAATGACGAAATACCAACTTTATATTTGCGAGGATAACGACCTGCATTCGATAGCAACGACGGTGTCGTTGCATGAGATTTTTGTTTCTTCATAATGCAATTCTTTTTCCTCCGGTGATCCATCACCTTCTCCTAGGCTGATTGACCCTCTTGTCATTTCTGTGGTGTGAGCTTGACGAAGCTGATTGAGATCAACAGAATCTCCTCTTTTTAACCAATCAAACTGTGCGTCAAAACGGTTTTGTTTTATTGAGGGGTAGGGCTAAGAAAACATAGCACAGCTCCGGTTGACTTATTAACTGAGACAGACTTTAGTATAGGGGATCTCAAGCTTCATTCTCATGCCTCTGGTATGCGAATCATTTTAAAATTTGTATGTGTCATCGTTAAGTACGAGTATTGAGTGTACAAGCCAAATTTGCATCGCTGTACATCACATCTATGTTTTTGGTATAATCACAAAGCTCCAATTTACCTGAGGAAACGGATTTGATTGGACAAAAATATAGAAATAGAAAATTAAACAGAACTTTTATAATTATATTCTACTAACACCCACGTCCAAATTGTCCATCCATTGGTGGTATAATATTCTCTTCAACGTGCGGTGTCATCTATACACCACGATTTCTCACGAACCGTACTGTGCTATTAGAACATTCAATATCAAATGCTGGCGTCACGATAGAGTAACCGGTTTCTATTTCCAACCACAAAGTCATAGACCTATGTTTGTGGATTTGAGTGTATATGCGAACTTTAACAGATAAACGAGCGATATAATATATCGTACAGTGCACGTCAAAAAGTTAAGGACAGCAAAAAAATTAAATTATGTGGATTTTTTTTCGAGTTTTGTGTTTGCGGACGAGCTTTTTTAGTATGTTAGAGAACATCATTAGAACACTCTCGTGGTGAAATCGCAGCTCGA
>JAASGK010000081.1:0-48055 GCA_023334195.1 Globisporangium emineosum
CCAAATTGGGCACAATAAACGTCAAATAGTTTATAAATTTGTTTTCTATCTGCTTTGAAACTTTTTGTGGTCTGAACAGCTTTTGCCGCTTCAAAATTCAAAATTTCATGGGTGGCCCTATTCCTATTTCCGGCACTGTAGTATTGCGTGTTGGGCTTCAGCTGGAACGCAGCCAAGAAAAACAAGGAAACGATCCCCACTGGCAAGCTGGTAAGCGAACAGTTTATTGTGGTGTAAATGCTGAACGGATGTATGCTTCTGAAGGTTGGCTTTGTATGGTGGCAGTTTCTTTCTGCTGGGATTTCTCGCTGCCATCAATCCTGGTTCAAGCTGCGCAGAACTTACAAGGGTCAGAATTTTTTCTGACCTCGAACGGTGTTCGCATCGGACTGGACCCAGGTCAAAAAACTTTCTCTTTTCAAGGAGTCGCATTCTCTTTACTTTACTTTTTTTAAAGCGACACATCTTGGCGCTTCGGATCGTCACGAGCTTTTTGAGATCTGCAAGTACGTGCAGAGCCACGAGCCGCCGGAGGACGACCATGAGAAGTTGAAGATCGACAAGAGCAGCGCGAACTTCGTGCCTTCGAACAGATCTTGGCGCGCAGCACCAGTGACAGTATGCGCTTGAGGCGCGCGACCACGTCCGAGAGGATCTCGCTGCCAAAGATTAAAGAACCGGTCGCCAACGTCAAACGAGAGAGTCAGGGGTGGCACAAGCACGAACTCGGCGAGCGACACGAGCGCCAATCGACCTGCACAGAAGAGCAGCGCGAACATCAATGGCCTTCTTATCTTTGATAATTGGTGACCCTAATTATAGCGATTTAAAGAGGATTGGTAAGCCGCATAGAGAAAGCAAGTGAAAACACCATTTCATAATTTTCACTAGAAAGAACACTTCAATCACGTTCCGCTGTGCATCACGAGCGCGAGCTGCATCTTCTTCTGGCGCACGAGCGCGATGGGGTTCTTCATGCGGATGACGCGGCAGAGCGCTTCGTTGCCAGCGTTGAACACGCGGTAGATGCAGTAGCTCGAGCCGTGGATCGCTGCCTGATCCAGCTCGTTCATACTGATCTCGAACACCGCCTTCTCCATCGTGCGCGTGGCCTTCACTTCCACGTACTCGACCACCTTGCCGCCGGACGAGACCGTGATGTCGTACGGCTTGCCGGACTCTTCGTGCTGGTTCACCCAGTCCACTGCCATGTCTGCGTTGTCCTTGTGGCTCTCGATCAGCTGCTTGTAGACGTACTCCTCGCCCCAGCGCCCGATGCCCTCGCGCTCCTCCTTGGTCATCGTGTTCCCGACTGTGAGCACCTGGTCGGAGCTGAGAGTGTAGGGCTGGTGCTGCTGGTGGCCACTGGTGCTGCTGTTGCTTGGCTGGAATGCGCCAGGCTGCTGCTGGTGCTGGTTGGGGTTCATGTATCCTCCTCCTGGGTATGAGGAAGCCGGGAGAGGAGGGTACATTGCTGCCATCTCAAACGGAGCAGAACCTGCAGATGATGGTGGCGGTGGCAATGGTGGGTAGGCATTAGTGATATTACCTCCTGTAGACCTGTTGGTATCGCCATTCCATGACTCAGCCATGCTTTGACGGAGACGCTTCTCGGAGTGAGCGTGGTCATCCTTCACCTCACCGTCTTCCAGCACAGAATGCGAGCGTTTGCGTGATGCTGGACCTGCAACGTCGTCCGATGCAGAGAACCACAGAGCCCCCGCTTGCGCTGGATTGACTGGCGCCAGTTGCTGCGTGCCAGCCAGCCACTTCTCCATCATGTCGACGCTCGGCTGCAGGGACGCGAGGTACAGTAGATTCGCGACACTGGCGGCGACCTGCGGGCCAAAGCACTTGCGGCAAAGCTCCATCAGCACCTCGTAGCTCAGGTCCTCACCCTCACTGCCACTGTTGGCTCCAATCACATATAGAACCGGCGTCTTCATGTCCAGGAAACACGCTGCTGGTGTGTGGCGCACGCTGAACGATTTCCCGATTGTGTGCACCACCTGGAGTCCGTCGGTGTCGTCGACCATGACGCATTTGACTTCGCGACTCAGTCTCAGAATCTCATCACGCGGTAAACTGTCGTAGAGCGAGCGGTGGTGATAGAACAAAAAGCGCTGGGCGACGCCGAGACTCTGCTGGATCTTGGAGCGCAGTGTGGGGCTCTCGCTCTGATGGGATCCGAGCACAATCACTTCGTAACTCAACCGCGCCTTGAGCGACTTTGCACCACAGAACGAGAGTAGAAAGTTTCGAACGTGCGTGGCTTCTTGCTTCGTATCAGGCGAACTTTCCGTGAAGAAGTCCCAGGGAAACAGTGACACAACCGGAAGCGCAGGCTGGAGACTCGCAACGCCGCTGTCTCCAGCCAAGCTCTCCCTTGACAGCTCGGTCTGGTCATTGACGAACACGTCAGCGGGCTTCATAAAGTACTGGTCACGTACGGTGGGCAGAAGCAGGCTCTGCTGCAGCTTCCACTGGAACTGCTTGTCCGCTTTCGTCCACACGTTTGGATTCGTCGCGAAAGCCTTCGACCAGATGGTCAGGAGTGCCTTGACCAGCTTTTGGATCTTCTTCCGCGTCTTGTTCTTGTCTTTGCCATCCTGTGCGAGGTCCAGCGAGCCGACGCTCTCGGAGATCAGATCGCACCAAGCGCTTGGCTCCGACACCGCCTGCGCCGTCAACGATCGAATCTTGGACAGTTTGATCAGCGGCTCCAGTTCTTCCAGTAGCTCCTGGTCCATTTTGACCAGTTTGATTCGATCGGCAGACTGGACAGCGCCTCCTAGCTCTTTTTGAAGAGACAAGACGATCTTCTGGACCTCGCGCTCATCGTCACTAGCTGGTACAATCGGCTCGTCTTTCGCGGTGCACCACTGGAGCTTCTTGTGTTCACTCGCAGAACTTGAAACAGGCAGCCAAGGTGTCGCCTTGAGCGTCTTCCGAATCCTTCGCAGCTCGTCCTTCGAAATGACAGATCTCGAGATCTGTTTGGCGAAAAACTGTAGAACGGGCAGCAGCTCTCGCTTCCACTGCTTCTTGGCGCTGTGGTCTCGTTCAAAGTCCTCGTTCTTGAGCTGCTCGAGGCGCTCGCACAGTGAGTTGATCGAAGGTTTCTTCTCAACGCCGCAGACCTCCGTGAAGAAATGGCGGAGAGCCTTTGGATACGACTGCTCCAGAGGGATGAGGCGTCCGTTGCACGACGTCGCGGACCACACCACGTCCTTCACAGCTACGAATTCACCCGATCTTCCATCGTCTGCTGTTTCTTCCGGTGGCGCAAATACCAACGATCGTTCGCTGAACGCGAGTTTGATCGCTTGTGCGTTCGCTGGCGCTTGTTGCGCTTGCTCTGCGAGAAAGATGTAGATTCGGCTGACTGCGGAAACGTCCAACAGCTCATTGTCCTCCACACGTGACGCCAGGTTTGGAAGGACACTCAAAGCGTCCGCCAGAGTTGGTGTCCTCTTGAGCTTTAGAATATCCTCCACCAGCATATCATTTGCCCATGTGACTCTCGAATACGGGACCATCGATTCCGAAAAGAGCGACTTGGACGCTGATGTGGACATCCAGAGCGTATGTGGACGATGGAATTTCCCATCCGTCCCGCTCAGCCATTTGGTTTTCCGCAGGAGCTCGACCACCACTTCGTCACCTTGAAGTGGGCCATCACCGTCAACATTTTCAGCTGTCGGCCAGTGTTTGTTCAGGTACCCAGCGAGCTCTCGGGACAAATTCTCCTTCACTTGGGAATTCGCTTCGGCGTGCAGCCACTTCAGCACTTGTCTCATCGCGACAGCGACACGAGCGTCCGTCACATCGAACAGGACTGGTAGCTTGAGAGTGTCCACAAAGAGCTTCTGCCAGGCACTTTCGCTTCTGCTTGCATTGCTGGGCTCCGTGCCGCTTCTTTCAAAGTAGTCGCATCCAACCAGATCAAACGGAGTGCTGCTGTTGCTACCGCTTGCCCTCACTTTGCTTTGCAGCCATCTCGACAGCTCAGGTATCTCAGCTGTGGCCGCTGGGAACATCACGAACACGTTTGATGTTGAAGCAGACACCAGCTTTCCAGTGCACGTCCAAATGCCCATCTTGGCTTGGATGTCTGCTTCCGCTGGGCAAGTGGAGCACGTGAGCAAATGCGACGCGAGGAACTTGGAGTACCGCTCAAGTGTCCCCGCAGTCCTGAGCTGGGGGTTCTCATCACCACTTGCCGCTGCTGAAGACTGCGAGTTGGCGAGAAGCTCCATTTTCGGTAGAATGTGGTGGGAAATCAGGTCGTGGTCCTCGATCATTTTGATTTTCACCTGGGTGATCAAGAACGATCGCGCATCTGGCAAACTGTTGATCGCCACTGCGAAATCGTTGTCCAGTACGTGCAGGTCGCCGTAGAAGCCCTCGGAGGAGCTCGCATCGTGGATAGCTGTATGCCCAGAAGAGGAGCTCTTGTCGCCATTGCTTGCCGATGGGAGGAAGAGCGCGTCGCCAGTCTCCATGAGCGAGACCCATTTCTTCTTCGTCGCGTCCTGGCTCTGAAGTGGGAAGCACTTGATCAAACGGAGCTCCTGAAGCAGTAGGTCCGAGTGGCGGTCTTTCTTCCAGAGCTTTCCGAGCACGCGGAGCATCTCGACTGTCCAGGTAACGTCGTTCTTCACTGCAGCGTGCGCCAGCAGCTGGAGAACGTGCGACGCCTTCAGTCTCTCGACCTTGAGCTGGTTCTTCTGCTGCGGCTGCAAGATTTTCGACAGCTCCAGATGCAGTAGTTTCTTGTTCAGCGTGGCGAACAGCAGGTCTGGGTCACTGGCGAGCACACTGAGCACTTCGTCGTCCTGCAAAGCCTCCCAGACATCGAGCAGTTGAACTGGTTTCATAAGCTCAAGCGGTGGCGGGTTCTCGGTCGACAATGTTGGTGCTGCTGCTGGTAAGAACGGAATCTGGCTGACCTCACGCACCGTGTCCAGCACGATGCTGCGGAACGGGGCTTGGATCTCATTCTCAAACGGCAAAAGTGACAGCAAGTGCGTAATTTGAGCTACCACGTCCGCTGCCTTAGACAACTGCAGCTCGTCGACAAAGCACATCACCACTTGACGCATGAGTCCAGGAACCTGGGAGATCAACCACTGGTTCCACTCGCTCCCGTTCACAATCGCCTCACGCGAACTCGGCACTTCAAAGTCGCCCTGGACAATGAATCGGAACCCGTACGAGCGCAGCGGGAGGTACGCAAACACTTGCTGGAGCGGCGGTCGGTCCCCTGAAGCCTCGTTGGAGAACGAGTCGAGAGGCAGCGCGATGGCAATCTCCGTCTCACGAACTTGGTCCGCGCTTGTTGCGAACGCAGCTGGCGCCTGGAGCTTCCGCTTGACGACGAGCCACTGCTGCTGCGAGACCACGACTCGGTCGGATCCCTTGCGACCGATTTGCGAGAACAGTTGGACGGTCTGGTGTCTGCTTCGGGTGGACACTTCTTTCAGGAAATGGAGCGTCTGGCGGTGCACTTGGTCTGCGATACGGAGCTCTTGGATGCGGCGCAGAAACAGCAAGATCGACGGCTCGAACGCCATCAGCGACTCGGAGATCTCGTCCACGCGCTGCAGCGAACTCTGGTTGAGCGGCAGCACAAAAGTGGTGCCTTTCTGCTGCTGCCACACGCCCTTGTCGTCGATCCAGAACGGCAGGATGTACCCCAAGCCGCCGCCGTGGCCTTCGTTCTTCGAGTGGAAGCGAATGTGGAAGCCGTTCGAGTGCACCTGCGGACTGTCGGAGATCTTGAACACGCTCTTGAACCCGATACCTTTCTTGCCGATGCTCGTGGACGAGTCCTGCGCCGCTTTTGTCGACGCACCGACATCGCAGATCGCCCGGATATTCGCGCTCGAGAAGCCGCGCTCGTTGTTATGGAACATGACCTCCTGGTTGGACGTGAGGATGAACTCGCCTTTGGCGCGGATGCCCTGGTCGTAGCTGTTGTCGTCTGCATTCTGGAGCAATTCGAGCACAAAGTGCGTGTTTTCACTATAGAGCTCGTCACTCAGGCGCTTGAGTGCGCGTTCGAGGCGCTTTTGCTGGATCGTGAGTACGGAAGAAGTGGCTTCGTCCAGGATCTCAAGTCCGATGCCGAATTGCTCCTTGCGAATGGTGTTGATGCACTCGCGACACGACTCTGTCGAGGATGCGACAGTGAGACTGGTTGCTTCCGAAGAGTTTGGTTCGGTTGCGTCTTCTGTAGCTGCTGGTGGAGAAGGAGAAGATTGCTGGGCTCGAGCGAAACGATCAGAGATCTCCATATCGTCCTCCTTGCTTCCTGATGCAAACTCGCCAGACGATGAAGATAGTTGCAGCTGCGACGATGAGGATCCATCGACACTCTCAATGGAGACACTGGAGCCAACGTCGCTCATCACAACGTCAACCGCCTGACCCTGAGTAAACTTGAACTTGTCCATCCACACCACGTTGCGCATGCTCTTGGCGATTGACGCGAGCGCTCGTCTCTCGGTATCATTCCCACAGGAGCTCCATACTTTCTCCGTGAATCGGGATTGTGCCGACGCGCTTTCTCCGGCGACTTCTGCGAGCAGCGAGTAGACGAAATCCGCGAACTCGATTGGCACAACCAGCAGAATCTCCAGCACATAGCGTTCGAGTAGTGCGTCGTTGTCCTGGGATCCTATTGCTGTTGCTAGTTGACTGGCTTGGACAGCAGCAAACAGGCTTTTGAGATGCGCCTGCACGAGCTGCTTGGGGAAATTCTGCTGCCCACCGTTCTTCACGAGCATCGACGTCAAGTGGACGGCCACATGGTGCGGCGGGACCACACGATCCACCGATGACGCACTGATTAGCATTTCCAACGCGGACGGCGTCGACTCCTCGTTCACACGAAGGACCACACCGTTGAGACAAAACAAGAACATCAAAGACCGTGATGACGACGACGCATGATCAGCGAGCATCATTTCATGCGTGCGGATAAAAAAGCGCAACGACCCACAGTACGGCGCAAACGTTTGCTGCCAACCCGTGAACTGTGCCATGTCCATCAAGAATGGACACTGCAACAACGCCTCCAGTGCCTCCTCGGTCTTCTTCAATCGCAACGACTCACCTGGGAACGAAGACACGCCACCGCTGCTGTTATTGTTGTTACTGTTGTTGTTGTCGGTACCTTGGTCGTAGTGTTGGAACTCGCTCGCGGGAAGCAGCACATTCGAATACTTGATAATGCCCGGACTGATCGCCTCTGCGCTTTGGCGTGCCTCCTCCTCCAGTAGTGCGTCCATGGACTCCACCCCCAGTCTCTGAAGCGCATCATAGCCAAACTCACACTGCGCGCGAGCAGCGACTTGCTGCATCATTTCGGCCTTTCCCATGCTTCGAGAAGACGAACACGACAGATAGCACTGCTGGATGAACTTTGCGATCTCCTCTCGGTCGCTGCTGCCATTGGAAGGACTGCTTCCGCTTGCTTGCGAGCTGAGCAGACGGTCGAATATCTGGAACCACACTCTCGTCTTGCTATCATCGTCCTTTTTCTCGGCCGCATCATTCCACAAGTCGAGCACCAGCTCCAGCGCAGATCGGTCCAGGTTTCTATCAGGACCCACCGTCTGGCGCAAGTGGATCTCGAGTGAGATGAAGCACATGAGCAGCTGCTCCAGCGACTCGATGTCGTTGCTTTCGCAGTAGTTTGTCAGGTACTGCGCGACCTCCTGCTTCGCGGAGTCCGCATCAAAGATGCTCGCTTTAGCGGTAGGTTTCGACGATTTGGACTTTGCAGAAGTCTTGGGAGAAATAGACTTGTCCTCTTCTATGGCTTCGTCCTCTCCATCTTCGTCGCTGGAGTTGGAGTGGCAGTCGCATTTGCAGTCGCACTTGCACGTGTCCTTGCCGACGCAGCAGCAGTCGCACTCGTCGTCACTGTCGTCATCATCCGCGTCGTCTACTTTCTTCTTCTTCTCGCCCTTCGCTCCACCATCACCGGCGACTCCGTCTTCCTCGGTGGGTTTCTCATCGGGCAGCTTGTCGTCATGCAATAGCAGCGAGTGGATCTTCGCCATGACCCCGCACAGGACCCACGTCACCACTTTGATGCGCGAGTGGTGCTTGCTCTTCTGGGTCGCCACGAGGAACCGCGTGAGCTGGTTGCGGATCTTCAGGTCCGTCTCGGCGATCTCCTGCGACGAGATCTGCATCTGGTTGTTGCGCTGCTCGTTCGCAGCTTTGCGGCGCAATACATTGTCCAAATACACGTCGATGTCGGTCACGCGCTTGAGCATCTCGAGCGACAGCGACGCCGTCGAGCTCTTGTTGGTATTGGCGCCCGACCGCTTCTTCCATTGCCCACTGTTCGCTGTTTGGCCAGCAGCAGCGGCGTCTTGCTCGTGGTCGTCCGCAGTGCCCAGATGGCTCTTCAGCAGTTCGTCCAGCGCTTTCTTGCGGTTCTCAGCGCTGAACTTTTCTTTCGTGAGCTCAAAGACCTTCTCGGCGATGCCCTTTTGGAAATCCTGCTCGATGGCCTTCATCTCCTTCATCTCCTGGTTTGAAATGCGACGCAGCATGCCGATGTAGACGCCAAAGCCCGCCGGATCGAGTGCAATGCCGAGCGTCTCCACGTTCGGCTGTCGGTACTGCTGCGAGAGGTACTGGAGGAACTCGCTCCGGTCAATGTGCGTCGAGCTGCGGAACGCGTCGTGGCCGATCATGGTTTCAAACTGGCGCAGGTGGCTGAGGATGTCGCGCGTCGACACGTTGAGCATCGCGGTGGGACCGTGATACAGAGACTGGACGGCTTCCGTGTGCAAAAACGAATTGCCGATGCGCAGCTCGTGGAACTCGCGAATCCCCTCTTGCATCAGGAACATCTGGAAGCACTCGTAGAGCGTGTTGATGCGTCGGCCCTGCACAAAGCACGTCACAAACGTCCACAGGCGCTGGTTCAACGTGTGCAGCTGGCGCAGAATCGAGAGCTGCAGAGGAGGCACACCCAGGAGCTCTTCCAGATCGTTCACCTCTGTATGTGATAACAGCACCACCATAATCAGTATTATACAGCTCGCGAACAAAGCTACAGATGCATATATGACGTACGGAAGTGCACGCAAATGGCATGCGAGACGTTGCTGAAGCTCAGTGCGTTCGGTGGCGCTGATGGGTGCGACCGGCTGGTGCGCAGCGCGTGCACGAACGCAGCCACTTCCTCCTGAACGCCAGGGCGGATACTGCCACCTGCAGGAGCAAGAGCTGGTAGCGGTGGCGCTCCGGCCGCCATTGGAGGGGCCGGAGGCAGGGGTGGCGCAGTGTAGCTTCTCGCCGGTTGATGCTGCGGGGGTGGAGGCTGTGCGGGTGGGTATGGCTGGTGATACTGCGCGTGGTGGCCGTGGTGCTCACGTGGGTGCTGCTGCTGGAACTGCCGCCAGTTTCCACCGCCGCCTCGTCCGCCGCCAGCGCCATGCGCTCCATTTCCGCGCCGCATTTTCAATTGCGTTGGCTGTCGTTTCCCGGACTGGCAGTCATGGGTACTTGAAATAGAGTGGTATAAAACGCTAATTTTAGGCAAACAACCTAACTTAACGTGTACCACATTAATCACTTAGATGGCTCATTGAATGAACTTGACAAGGACACCTTATCTGTACTCAGCTTCACAAGCAACACCTCCGCCTTTGACGCAACTCTCTCGTCTCAGTCGCGCCTGAGTGCGTTCGCCTGCTCGTGGAACTCGCAGAACTCGCCTGTGTGAACAGAGCGCGGGCATCCGCTGTAACAGCACTTCTTCACTACATATCCACCAGCAAGCACAATGAGCAACCAACCATAGAGCGCAAGTATTGAGAACAAAACAGCACAAACTCACCTCCTCCGTGCGACCAGCAGAGCCCGTAGCGCAGCCCCTCGCGCGTGCACCACTTCACGCGACAGGACACGAAAGGCTCCTGCGATTGCCCCTCCGCACCGTTGGATACGGGGGCCACCGCGGGGCTCACACCTTCCTGTTAAGACGCAAGGAATAATGACATCAGACACGTGACCTCTGTCTATGCCGCTTGATACGCAAACTGTACCAGTACCATCGGACTCCCGCTACTTCTTCTCCGTGCAACTCCATTCATCGTCGTGTCTTCAGCTTTCAACTCCACTGGGGGCTCCTCACGTCGGTGCTGAAGCGCGAGGTCGGAAATCCCATTCGACACTGCTCCTGTTTCAGTCGCACTCCGCTGTGATTCACGCTCTGTCTGGCGTCTCGGATGGGGCTCGTGGCGCCACTCGTCAGACGAAGAGGACGAATCGAAGTGCGACCGCTTGCGAAGAAGCGATGGTCGGTGGTTCACGTCTTGTTTGCTCTCGTCACTATCGGGTCGGCGGTGGTTGCTCTCGTTTGTGCTGTTGATCTGCTGGCTCCTTAGAGCATGCTTTCCGTGACGCTGTGTCCATCTCGGGTGACCTGCTGGTGCTGCTGTTCCCACTCCAGGGCTCTGGTGGTCGGGTGACGCATGCAGCTTCCCGTTTTGCATCGGACCAACTGCTGCCGGAAGCGACGCCATCAGAGTATCGTGAACCGAAGGCGATGGTTGGCCTTCGTCCTCCTCCGAGGAAAAGAGAGCGCCATCGCCACCTCTGCCTGTAACACAAGGAGAGAGACCACCGCGCTGAGACGAGGCAAAACTGTACACAAACGTCCACATGCACACGACGACGCACCTGACGCACGTCGGGGCTGATGATCCGAGAGGGCGTCGCTTGGTTGGAGCGGTGACGCGCCGTCGCTCGCAGATGTGGCGCTGCCCTTGCTACTCGCTACGCTGTCAGTCGCGCCGCTGTCGCTTCCGTCAAGCGACATCATGCTTTCTTCCATTTCTCAAGCAGACTCGAAAGAGGAAGAAGTGACGGTTGGTGTATCACTTTTGTATGAGACTTGGTATGGTGCTGCAGGGAGGAGCTTTCCAAGGTGCACCTCCCCTAAATTCGATTCTAAAGTTCAAGTCTGTTTATGAGTTGAAATTGCAATCATCAACCCGAAACGATCCGAAGAACCCATTCCGAGTCATCATCCATCCCAATGCGGAGAAGGTCTCCGTTTTCGTTCGCGACGGATCCATGACTACACCAACCCAGGGAGGACTACTGTATCTCGTTGGACACTACCATTGGTAGGGATCCGACGGGTCCACTGAGCAGCAGCTTTGGCAAGTGATGGATGGATCAAATGGCTGGAATTCGCTATTGCGCTACATATTGATGCGGTGGAAATAAATGGGTAGGGTGAGTAGCCTTGGTGACCAGCGAGATGACTCGAAGACGACTCCACGTGAAGACGACATTAACCGATAGTTTAGGTAGAATCTGGTGGCGGTGTGATTGCTCGCTCCGAGTCCCTGCACCAGGACACAGTGAGAGAGAGAATGCCAGAGGAACTCGAGGATCCAAACTCAAATGAGCTTCAGATGGTGCGATCCTTTGTTGTGTGCATGACCACGAAAGGGAACTCCGACTGGATTGTTCAAGCCGGTGCCAACCAATGGATCACATGGATCGCAAGGGTTGAGTGGAAGATTTCTATGATCTCGAGCAGACGAATCGGCGGACAGCAATCACCCTCCCCGCTTTAGTGACCTTCAGTCTGTCTCAAAATAGCGTCAGACCGTTTTCCGGTCGTTGGTGCGATCACCCACAAACAATCCCATTCGCAGAGGTGCAGCCAGACCCAGACCCATCGTGACCATGGGCACAGGCCGCCGCTTCTCGCAGATGCTGCGCGTGGACGACGCCTACTGGGGCTTCGTCAACAAGCGCCGCTTCACGCGCTGGGTGTACGCGAGCATGACGCTCTTCGCCATGTTCGCGGTCGTCGTGGCGTTCTTCGACATCGGCGCCGGCACCGAGTACGCGCCGGACTTTCTCAAGGACAAGCCGAACCTCACGACGTCGCAGATGGACGAGAACGAGCGCCTGCTGACGTGGCTCTACGTGTTCGTGCCGTCGCCCGTGCTGCTCGGTTGGTTCGTCGTCTACTTTGGCAAGTTCTTCTTCGTGGTCAAGATCAAGCGGCTGCGCAAGACGCGCAACTTTAAGTACAACCTGCTCTGGGCGTCCATCACGTCCGCGATCATGTACGCGTGCTTCATCCGGTTCGCGCTCAAGATGACGTTCAACGACGGCTCCAAGTTCCGCGCCGCGCTGGTCATCGCCGGCTGTGAGTTCGGACTCATCGTCATCGAGGTCTTTGACCAGCACAGCACGCGCAAGAAGCGCCACGAGCTCAAGCGCCTGCTCAAGGCGCACGAGCAGCAGCGAGCGCTCCCACCGCCTTCGCAAACCCACGAGTTTAGTCATCATCAGCAACAGCAGCTTCGGGAGTCTGAAGATCAGACCGAGAGCCAGAGACAGCAAACCCCGTCGCAGTACGAGCGCGAGCGAGACCTGGAGCTCCAGTACCATAACCGCGTCCCCGGAGGCATCCTCTGAGCTCTTTGTGCTGCTGGATCCTCGCGTTGGAATGTATGTGCCATAGTGGCATCTAGTACAGTGTGTGAGCTAGTTTGCCACTGAGAAGAAGACCCATTGTATGTCCAAGAAATAGACTAATAACGTTATCATCACTGAAAGAATCCTTCTCGATCAGACGCTTTGACATTGCCATTGAGCTGCTCATCACTACAATCAATCAGCTCATGCACAATAGTATCTGCATTGTCATGTGAATCTGCTTCAGTGGATATAGGTTCGCCCCCATCTTTCTCCTCTGCATGCATTCACCAAGATACCCACAATGCCACGCTCCCATTTTCATTTTCTCCATGTTGATTTTCCTTCCCATGTGTATGACAGCAACCAAGCTGGATTTTTCGCTTTGGGTGGTTGTTGGCGTGGACCACGCTATTTTATGGCGTGCGGCACCTAATATCGGGGCCATTTCAGGGCGGCAGCGGGAAGAAGAATGGGGAATGTAGACAAGCAGCTTGGAAGGAATATCGAAGCAACTGACCATCAGTCAGCACGTCGGTGGGTTCATTCATTTCCGATTTTGCACGCGACTGCAAATACCAACAAATACAGCCACGCGCGCGCCCTCCGCGGATCCATTACCGCCACCCGTCACCACCTGCAGACGCGCGTCATTCTACTTGAACGCAAACCGTAGCCATTATGGGGAACTCGCCAAGCCGAAAGAACCGCCAGCGCGGCTCGACCGCGTATCAACAGCAGCAGCAGCCGCAGAGAAGGGGGAGCGCGCCGACGACGCAGTCCGGTCCGCGGCCGATCATCGGACGCCCCTCAGACGCCACGGCGCAGATCATCCCCGACCAGTTCACGTCCCTCAATCAAGTCACCGCCGGTGAGTACCGTTGACGGTGTAGCTAGCTCCACGCTGTATTTTTATTGAGCTGTCGAGCGATTCGGGTACGAGATCCACTGACCCCATCTTCTGTTTTATAGCCCTGCGACGGAACGGACTCGAGAGCTGCAACCTCATCATCGGTGTCGACTGTACGTTCCTTTTAATATCTCCTCGTGGTAATAGCAGGCGATTGGAGGCGCTCACGGTGTTGTTATGGTCGTTCGCTTGTAGTCACCAAGTCGAACGAGTGGAGCGGCAAGCGCACGTTCGGCGGTCGCTGCCTACACAGCACGGACGAGCCGCGCGTCCTCAACCCGTACGAAGACGTCATCGAGACGATCGGCAAGACCCTGCGAGACTTTGGTGCGAAACCTGCTCGTGCGTGTAAGGAGTCGAACTGTCAACGACCTCCATTCTAATATTCCCTATCTATGTCTCCACACAGACGAAGACAACGTGATCCCAGTGTTTGGCTTTGGAGACGACATGACCAGCGACCACTCGGTGTTCACGCTCTCGGACGACCTCATCAAGAAACCCGGCTTTGCGCTCGAGGAGATCCGCGCGCGCTACCGCGAGGTGGTGCCGAACGTCGTCATGGCGGGGCCGACGTCGTTTGCGCCGATCATCAACCAGGCTGTCGGGATCGTGAACGCCACGGGTGAGTACCACATCCTCGTGATCATCGCGGACGGCCAAGTGACGCGGTCCGTGGACATCCCGACGCACGCCATCAGCAAGAACGAGAAAGACACGATCGACGCCATCACCTATGCGAGGTACGAAGGCATCCTTCTACGTGTCGCAGAAGAATCTATTGTGCTAATGCTTTTATGGCTGTCTTTGGTTTGTAGCAACTTCCCACTGAGTATCGTCATGGTCGGCGTCGGCGACGGTCCGTGGGACTCGATGATCTACTTTGACAACTACCTCGTGCACCGCAAGTTCGATAACTTCCAGTTTGTCGACTTTCACGTAAGTTGAGAATTGGTATTTGAAGCTCGTCCTGAGTATCGATCGGCTCACTCACGTACTGTGGATTCTCCATTGTATCCTTGCAGAAAATCACATCCCAATATGGCTCGCAGCAGATGAAGGAGACGCAGTTTGCGCTCCAGGCGCTCATGGAGATCCCGGCCCAGTACCAGATCATCAAGGAGCTGAACTACCTCTCGCGAGACAACTTTGCAAGAGGCGCCTACATGCTTGCGCAGGACCTCCCGACCGTGGAGGTATACCCGTGTCCACAGCCAGTGCAGCAGGCGTTCGTCACAGAGTACGCAGTCTATCAACCGTACTACGCATCATCCACAACAAACAACAGTAACGGAACCAACCCGCCACCCTACGATAGCACAGTGGTGTCTGCGTACCCGGCGGAGATGGCGCCGTCCGCTCCAGCCGGGTTTGACGATGCAATCCCTGCTGAAAATGTAAACATGAACCACGCGGCGTCCGTGCGACCGGGGCTGAACCACCAGATGTCCACCGCCGAGCTGGAGCTGAACCGCTTGCAGGAGGAGCAACTCTGCGCGATCTGCCTGGAGCGCAATAAAGATACGGTCTTCCAGTGCGGTCACGAGACATGCAGGACGTGCGCGGACTTTGTGAACCACTGCCCGACCTGCCGAGCAGAGATCCAGGTGCGAATCAAGCGCTTTGCGTAAGAAAAAGAAGAGGTGCGATGGGCGGGCGTGTGTTATAAGCTGGTGTGATTTGTGAGCGAGATAGAGCGAGAGGAGCGCTTCTGTACAGCAAGAGGCAGTACAAACAAAATCTAGAAATCGTTGGAAGATTATCGTAACTTTACTTTGAGCAGCAGTCAGGTCTTGAGAGAATTTTGAAAGAGATTGGTGTCAATTATGCAAATACAATACACATAGGAAACCTGGTGACAATGTTGTAAAGCAGAACTCGGGTTGCTCTTCTGGAAGGCTTGAGAGTAGCTCTTCACGAGCGGAGACGCTAAACGGTTGGTGAGGTTGTCGAAAGTCTCAATTGTGGATTTTTCTATTCATTTTTAAACTTTGTCGTATCACTTTTCTTTCTCTATGACTCTCTTCTGTCACTGTTGTCGTTGTTGCCGACGCTTGACTTGGCGTCGCGGCTCGTACCTCTTCAGGTGGTTCAGATCTTTGTTCTCAAAGCTCTTCCTTTGAACTTTGAGAGTTCATCAGTTGATCGGGGAGCTCACGCGGCTATCACCTTCGCGCTTCGCGCCGTGGCGGATGCACACGCCGTTGCGCACGGCGCCCTTGTTGCAGCCCTCGGCCTGGCAGCGCTTGCCACCACCGTGGGACACGCACAATGATCCGCCGACTGCGCTTTTCGAGCAGCCTTCCACTTGGCACCGCTTTCCTCCGCCGTGCGCGATGCAGGATCCGCCCAGAAGCGCCGTCTTGGTGCAGTCTGGGGTCTTGCACTTGCGTCCGCCGCCGTGCGCCGAGCAGAAGCCGCCGACGAGCGCCGACTTGGTGCACCCACCCTCGCTGCAGCGCTTGCCGCCGCCGTGGGAGATGCAGAGCCCGCCCTGCTTGGCGCTCTTGGTGCAGTCTGGGTGCGAGCAGCGCTTGCCACCGCCGTGTGAGATGCAGAAGCCGCCGGTCTTGGCACTCTTGGAGCAGCCCTCCATGCGGCAGAAGCGGCTCTGCTTGTGGTACTTGCAGAACGAGCCGGCCGGCCCGCGGATCGTGCGGTAGCAGTCCTGCTTGGCGCACACGGTGTTGAGCATCGTGTTGACGTCAAAGCCCCCACTGCTGGGCGGGCTGCTGTCCTCGTCGTAGGCGGACGACTCCTTCATTTCTTCGTCCGAAAAGTTCGAGTCGACGTCTTCCTCTTCTTCCTCCTCGTCGTCGTCGTCCATGTCCTGGTCGTCGTTGTTGTTGATGATGAAGCTGAGGCTCATGGCCGCGATGCCCGACGTCGCGCTGGCCGATGGACTGTGCGGGTTCGACGAGTTGTTGCTGTCCTGGTCGTTGTAGCTCTGGAACTTGCCGTCGCTCACGGGCGAGAACTGGGCGTTGGAGTCGCGGTTCTCGTCGTCGCTCGAGTCGTACTGCTGCTGCTGGTACGAGGCCATGCCTTTGAGGTGGCGTGTGAGCAGGGTCTTGGAATCTTCGCCAAGGTGGATGCTCGAGATGCTGCGCAGGCGGAGCGGATCGGGGTTCGCCTGCGGGGAGCGGTAGTGCTGCGACTCGGGCGACGTGAAGGAGGAGCTGGGGCCTCCGGTGGTGAGATGTGGCAGTGGGGAGGAGCTTGAGGACATGAAGCCTGCTTGGGTACGTGTTGCTGCAGTGCGTGCGGTAACGAAGAGTCTAGTGAAGGAGGAGAAGAATCGGGGAGATGAAAGGAGAGATCGATACACTAGAGAATTGAGATTGGGGGGGAGAAGAACTCGCGGTTGCTTGGTGGAGCTTGGGGAGGTTCTTGGTACAGGGTGTCTGGACTAGCGGGTGGAGGCTAATCGAGAGAGAGCGCTGTGGGTGGGGGGAATACGCCGCTGAGGGTCGTGGGGGGAGCTGGAGCTGGTTAAGGAGCTGGTATAGCTGCGGAGCAGACTATGATCTCACTTTCACGAAGAAAGATGAGAGGAGGAGATCGGGCGACGCTGTGGAGGCCGAACGAAATTCTCGAATGAGCAAATCGCTGGGAGGAGCGCCGAGCCCTCGGCCTCTCGGAAGCGCGGAGGGAGGAGCGCGAGGGCGGACCGACAAGCGGCCCACGAACCTACACGCGCGAACGATCCCACTCGCGCACACATGACCAGCTCTCTTTTCGTTGAAACTGGGCACTGGCCCTTTTCCGCCTTTGCGGCGGCAGCTCTTTGCGCCAATTCATTAGAGAGCGCGATCCCACGGTCTCCCGTCTCCAGCAGCACCCCTTCGAGGCGATGTGCTGAGATGTGCAGTGCGGGGAACGGGCAGTAGTGCGGACGTACGCAATTGGAGGGGTACGCACAGAGCACGTCCCTCTTTATTATTGTTGATAAATGTAAAATGTTTCTAAAAAGACCTTCATATTATACAATTATAGATGTTAAATTGCACTGCCTAATACAAGAGGGAGGTACAACAACTTGCCACAGAGAAGGCAGTGCGTTTTCCCCCTTCCAAGCCGCCACCGAATTTCTTTCACATAGTGCGAGAGGAACGACTGCATGAAGATTGGACTGAGCAACGCGAAGCAACGAGTTTTTTCACCCACGCAGGTACTGTATTACCATGTATTACATGTTGAAAATCCCCCTCTTCGAGCCAATATCCCCATGTATTTTATTATAATACCTACGATGGGAAACAACTCGAAAAGCTGATCGGCTTTGCTGCGCAACCGCAGCAACACTTGCTTGCCCAGGCTTGAAGTCCACACTTGCGGCAAGCAAGCAACATGCCACTGTTGAACTGCACAAGTTTGTGATCTTCCGCCCTTGCGAGGCTGTCCACGTGCACCGTCCGTTCTCTGGCGCTTCCCCACCCCGCTCTATCCCACCTTCTTGTGAGAGCGACTGCCGGTCCTTAACGACAGGTTAAGCGACTGATTTTTTGGTGGCAGAAGACACCCAGGAGGAACGAATGCAAGCACTATGCACGCCGAGGACTTGGTGGCGTGCGCGCGTGCGTGCGCATTGACGAAGTGGACTTGGAGTGAGTCGGCACAGCAGCGGCGCTGACTAACAGCGTAGATAAGAGCGGGCGTTTGGAGATAGAAAGCACAGCAGAGAATTCCTCTTGCGTCATTCCGCAGCTCACCTTGGTCATCACACACAGCCACACAAACAGTGGGAGGTTGGGACGGCATTAAAGAGAGGGGGCTCGAAAATACCTTGCAAATTTGTTCTACGATTTCGTCTGTACAGCAAGTTACAGTACGCGCGCAAGTTGTTGTTGTGCTGAAGTTGTTGGTGCGCAAGTTTGCAGGTCGCTCTTTTTCGTGGTCAATATATTATATATGCAGCAAAAGAGCAAAGAGCGGGAAAGAGGCAGGAGCCTGTCGTCCGGAGCCTGTCGTCCGGAGCCTGTATTTGCAAATTGTTGCGTATTAATTTGAAAGGCGGTGTGCAACAACATCACCACCAACGAGTTCGAAAGAAATCTCAAGCGCACTTCCGGTCCGCCGCGCCTGTCCTAACATGTAACGTGGCGTGCTCGCTGTGTGTCCAGTCAGCAATGAGGTGGGTTCCCATTTCGCTAAGGCAAAAATTTGGGCGATCGTCCGCCCGCCTGCCTGCAGCAGGGGCCTCACCTCTCACATCTTGGTGCAAGTTTTCTTGTTACTCACACAGTTGGGTTGTTTTGCTTTGCTTGGTTGATCGAGTGTTACTCACTGCCTTTTCGTTTACGGGTTTGCATGTGGCGGCACAGAGACGGTGTGCAATCTGTTTTACGACTTTGGTTGACCAGCAACTGCTATTGTTGTTCAGTCACCGAGCCTATACAAGCCTTTGTATTGACAGCAACCGTCCGGTCGGAGCGGATACCAAACGTTATGCTAACAAAGGCAACGCGAAAAAAGACAGTCAGCAACAAACATCCATCCGTCCAGCCAGCTGGATGTTGCGCCGACCCCACGCTTACGCAGGCACCGTACGTTCACACATTGCGCGCTCGTGGCCACAAATTTTTCCACCACCGTCCAGGGCTATCTCTGCGTGCGTCGTCTTGGCGCTCCGTGTCTTTATTTTCATCAGCGCTCCGTGTGTACGTTACGTACCTACCGTAGTTGCTGCTTGTTGTCTCAATATTGTGTGGTTGTCTTTGTGTTACATTGCAGGTTGTAAAGGTGAGTGCCAGCGCATTTTGTTCGCAAAGCGCAAGTGGAGGGTGGAAGAAGAGCAAGGGAGCGAGAGGGGGAAAGCGCCAGAGAGTGGGTGTTGCGCACGCGAAAAAAGGGGGTATGCCCCCCCCATTTCCCCTTTATCCCCACTGGACGCACGCAGAACAAGTCGCCGCGCGCAGATTGACTCAGTCTTCTGAGTCTTGATTTCGCGGCGGGCTTTGAAACCTGCCCACATATTTATCGGCCCCGACAGAAATGAGCAACTGCGACGGCAAGATGGGGACTGATGATGATGATTGGAGGATTGTGTGATTACGAGATGGAGGGAGGGGCTCCGCTAATTTGTGGGCGCGCGCGAAGGCGTGTATCGTGGCATACCATGTGGAGTAGAACGGGCGAGCGCGAATTGGAGGCTATGTTGGACGCCGCGCTCAGGCAGCCAAGGGAATTGCGTTGCCATTGCGGCTGTCTGAGAGCGTTGGACTGCTTTGGTCTTCGCATTCGTGCTGTAACGCGCGCGCGTTGCGCCCAGCCATAATTACACACACACACACACCAACACCTCCCTTTGTGCTTTTGAAGAGCTCCTATGTGAATTTGTTGAGCTGCATGTGTAATTGGTCCGCTGTCTCATTACCTAACAATTTCACTTATTCGGTTGCCGGTTTATCAAATGCAAAAGGAAACATTAGAATTGAAGTAAAACATACATAAGTTGGTTTCTAAACGTGTCAATCAGCAAGCAAATGATGAGAAGAGTCATGTGGTAAGACACAAGTTTGACAAACTCGTTTCACATAATTCACCGTGTTGTGCATGCCGGGTTTCACAAGGCGAACAGTTCAAATTTCCAAGCAAACACACCCAAACACAAGTCACAAGACACAGAACGATTTCAAAATCAAGGCCCTCGTTCGTCGGCTTTCTATACTTGTTCTTGCCAACGGCAGTTCAGTTGGTGCATTTCTGGCCTTGATATAGTTTGCAATCTTGACAGTGACCCCATGGCCCAGTCCCGCCGCCAATGCTCGAGCAACAGTGCTCTCCGAGACTGGCGAGCGTCCTGGTACCTTGCTGTTCAAGCTCGCGCAGCCAACACTTGACACCCTTAACTGGTTAATCAAATAGAGTACCGGTATAAAATACTTTCTGAAAATCGGTATACCAGTAGGATCTCAACAGCAGTCAAAACAAAAAGCAAGAGCTGGAAAAATCGGTATATCGCTAATTTTTAGTTCAATATCAGTTTGTCCAAAAAATTGACCGGTACGAAACCGGTTTCAGAGTCCTACATAAACTCAATCAAAATAAAAACCGATATCAGTGGAAATACCGGCAAATTACGTCTTCCTAAAATTGAACCATATTAACACCTGATTTTGGAGCGGTGTTGAGAAGAAAACAAAATTAAAAATGGTGTAACCTAAATTTCAGGATTACTCTAACAAAACGGTAATTTACCTTTTATATTTTCTAACCCCGTCAAAACCGCTAGCAATTTTGACTGGTTCGTGGTCTTTTTTTGTATAAACCTGCGAGAATTTATCAAGAGTCGAGATCCTCTCGAAAATTTATGATGACACCCCTTGTTCGCAGATTTTCATACAAATCCAAGTCAATAAGGGAAATAGCACTGTGTCGTTATTCGTTCATTGCGGTAAGGGTTTTCGGAAAGCTAAATTTCAGGGTTTTTAAAATGTATTTCCTACAGAAATGTTTAAAAATACCCTGAAATGTAGCATATTTTCTAAAAGCCGACGGGTAATACCTATCGGTTTTAGCGTAGCGTTTGGGTATTTGGATGTGATCAAAACGAGTTGAGCAAACATCAATTGGAAACGTATCGAGTTACGAATCCGCGACGGGGTATTCCCTTCGTGTTAAGCTGCTCTCAAACCCTAACATTCAAACCCTACGCGGTTTTAAGATGAGTACATCGACTACCCCAGTGTGGCCACAGAAGAGAAGATTCCCGTGGTGGTACACACCAGCAAACCAATCGCGTGGATTGGTTTGGCCGAGCAAGTGAGCTCTTCGCGCAAACACCCAGAGTGTGGAGAACAGAGACCGCTCGTCGAAGTTCCACTTCGCCTTCCTCCCCTCCCCACCGGCCCATTCATGCTGCGGCGCAACCTCTTCTCCTGCGCGCGCGCGCTCAAGCAGTCGTCCGCCGCGAACTTCCACTCACGCCCGCCCGCCGCCATGGCCCGCATCCTCTGCAGCGACCCGATCGACCCGAGCTGCCCCGAGCTGCTGCGCAACGCCGGTCACGACGTCACGACCGTCTCTAAGGCGCTCAGCCACGCCGAGCTGCTCGAGCAGATCCCGGGCTACGAGGTGCTCATCGCGCGCTCCGGCAGCAAGGTCGACCGCTCGGTGCTGGAAGCCGCCACGCAGCTGCAGCTCATCGGCCGCGCCGGCACGGGCGTCGACAACATCGACATCGTGAGCGCCACCAAGCAGGGCGTGCTCGTGATGAACACGCCGTTCGGCAACACCATCTCGGCCGCGGAGCTCACGGTTGGACTCATCTCGTCCGTGTCGCGCCTGGCGGAAGCTGGCGCGGAAGGCGCTGACCCGACCACGCGCGTCTCGGAGATCCACGGCAAGACGCTCGGAGTCATCGGCTTGGGTCGCATCGGACGCGAAGTCGCCACGCGCTGCAACGCGTTCGGCATGAACGTCATCGGGTACGACCCGATCCTCTCGAACGCGAGCGCCAAGACCCACGGCGTGGAGCCCGTGTCGCTGACGGAGCTCTTCTCGCGCAGCGACTACATCTCGTTGCACGTGCCGCTGAACGCCAACACGAAGCAGCTCGTGAACGCGGAGCGCCTGGCGCTCTGCAAGGACGGCGTGAAAATCGTGAACGGTGCGCGCGCGGGGCTCATCGACCACGCGGCTCTGCGCGCCGCGCTTGAGAGCAAGAAGGTCGCGGGCGTGGCGTTCGATATTCTCCCGCCATCGCCGCCATCGGACGTTTGGAACGCGCTGCTGGCGCACCCGAACGTGATTGTGACCCCGCACATTGGCGCATTGACTGCGGATGCGCAGCAAAAGGTCGCGCGCGACTTGGCGTACAAGGTGAACGACGCGCTCTCGGGCAAATCGTTCTCTGGTGTCGTGAACGCGCCGAACATCGACTTTGGGAAGCGCGAAGAGCACCTGCCGTTCCTCTCGCTCGCCGAGAAGCTCGGCAGCATGCAGGCGCAGCTGATGGACGACAGCCGCCTCTCACGCGTGCTCGTGATCTCCGAGGGCCGCCACGTGACGTCGTCGGACCTCTCGGGCCAGCTGGTCAGCGGCGTGCTCAAGGGCATGCTCTCGCACATGCTGGAAGAGGAAGTGACGTTCACGAACGCCAAGCATATCGGCGAGGTCATGGGCATCCAGTGCGTCGAGCACAAGCACGAGGAAGTAAGCAAGAGCAGTTTCTCGAACCTGCTCACCGTCGTGTTTGAGAAGGAGAACGGCAAGTCACGCCGCATCACGGGCACGGTGTTCGGCAAGAACCAGCTGCGCCTCGTGGCGTTCGACGACCTCACCATGGACGCGATCCCGAGCGGCTCGATGCTCATGTTCTACAACAACGACGAGCCGGGCGTGCTGCACTCGGTCACGTCGGTGTTGGCGAAGAACGAGATCAACATTGGCTGCTTTGGGCTCGCGCGCGAGCAGACCGGCGCCAAGGCCGTCGGCGTGCTGAACGTCGATGAGACCATCCCAGACTGCGTGATGGAGGAGCTGGAAGCGCTCAGCCAGGTGTCGAACGTGCGCCGCGTGAACCTGCTCGAGCTCAACACGTCGGGCTCGGGTCGCGTGTGGGAAAAGTTCCTCAAGCCGAAGGCGGACGCGAGCAGCAGTGGCGCGGGGGCGGAGGCCGACGATGCGAACCAGGTCGGCGCGGACGGCGTCAAAGTCGTGATCCGCAACAAGAAGCCGGCCCAGAAGCCGGCGTCGCCGAACTTTGGCTCGGGGCCGTGCAAGAAGCGTCCGGGTTACTCGCTCGCCAAGCTCTCGGACATTGTGCTCGGCCGAAGCCACCGCTCGGTGCTCGGCAAGGGCTTGCTGGAGGAGTCGATCATCCGCACCAAGAAGGTGCTCAAGCTGCCAGAGAACTACCACGTGGGCATCGTCCCGGCGTCGGACACCGGCGCGTTCGAGATGGCGATGTGGAGCATGCTCGGGGAGCGCCCCGTGGACATTTGCTTCTGGGAGACGTTCGGCCAGGGGTGGTTCAAAGACGCGACGACCGAGCTGTGCTTGGACAACGTGACGGAGATCAGCGCGCCGTTCGGCGAGCTGCCGGACCTGTCGAAGGTGAACTTTGACCACGACGTGCTCTTCACGTGGAACGGTACGACGAGCGGCGTGAAGGTGCCGAACGGCGACTGGATCAGCGACGACCGCAAGGGCCTGGTGTTCAACGATGCGACGTCGGCGGCGTTCGCGATGGACATTCCCTGGAAGAAGATCGACGTGTGCACGTTCAGCTGGCAGAAAGTGCTCGGCGGTGAAGGCGGCCACGGTGTGCTCATCCTGAGCCCGCGCGCCGTGGAGCGCCTCGAGTCGTACGTGCCGGAAGGACGTCCGATCCCAAAAATCTTCCGCATGACCAACAAGAAGACCGGCAAGCTCATGAAGGGCATCTTCGAAGGCAGCACGATCAACACGCCGTCCATGCTCTGCGTGGAGGACTACGTGGACGCGTTGCGCTGGGCTGAGAGCGTCGGCGGCGTGGACGGCCTCATGGAGATCTCGCACCGCAACCTCAAGGTGATCGAGGACTTTGTGGAGGACAACTCGCGCTGGATCAAGTTCCTGGCGGCGAGCAAGGACGTGCGCTCCAACACGTCGGTCTGCCTGCAGTTCCCGGACCTGACGAAGGACGAGGTGAAGCAGCTGACCAAGCTGCTCGAGCGCGACAACGTGGCGCTCGACATCAACTCGTACCGCGACGCGCCGCCGGGCGTCCGGATCTGGTGCGGCGCGACCGTCGAGACCAAGGACCTGCAGGCGCTCATGCCGTGGATCAAGTGGGCGTACGCGGAAGTGAAGGGCGCGTCGGAGCAGCAGCAATAGACACGGGACCTCAGATCGCATTCGGTAGAAGACACAGAGAACCAAGCAAGCAAACATAGTCAGCGTGGCTGACTAAAGAGAACCATGTTGTTTTGGTTGTGATACAATCGCGGAGCTCTTCTTTTACATGCGCCGTACGCTGCAACTGGAGTCTACGAGCACGAAGGGTTGCGCCATTTTGCCACACCCATACACGCCTGCCGTTTAACGCAAGAAACAATCAACTGCCATTTGACAATTTCACAACGTGCGCGGCGTTCAGCATGTGCATACAGTCTCGTGAGCCTCATCCTTTACCCGCAGCCATCGCTTTTTCAAGGGGATAATGTTCCGTGCTGTCGTCATTTTTGCCAGCCATCGTTGAAACTGAACGTTTTATCATTCCCCCCGCTTAAGTACGAGTAGAACTGAATGTAACTACACCACTCGAGCAGGCGCAATTAGCATCCAGATCCAGAGCGAGCACGTCCATCAGCATGAAGATCGACGTCGAGACCCTCGCGCAGCTGTCGATCAAGGAGTTCGTGGCGTCCGGCCTGGAGCTCTACCTCTCCATGTCGCTCGCCATCTCGTTCTTTGAGTGCCCCGACGCGTCGCGGCGCGACGAGCAGGAGCTGCAGACGCTCTACACCATGTCGTGGAGCCCGGCGCTGTTGAGCGCCTACATCGTGTACGGCCACCGGGTCTCCAAGATGTTCGGGCCGGCGCCCGAGAACTTTGAGACCAACCTGCGCAGGTCCAAGATCTTCACGTGGATCTACTCGTCGCTATTCCTGTTCTGGGACAAAGACATGACCCACAAGCGCGGCCCCGCGCTGCTCGTCGCGATCATCTTTTGCGTCTGCGATCTCGTGCGCTTCGAAATCGAGATCAGCGGGATGATGGACGACGACGAGGAGGACGAAGAGGAACTCGAGCGCCTCGCAGCGGCCGTCAACGCGCTCGGACAGGACCCCCACCATCAAAACGGTGGTGGTGGCGATCACGCGACCAAGCAGGAGAGCATGTCCAACAGCATGGACAGTCTGTCCATGGACCCACAGAAGCCGTCAGTTAATACTAAACAGCTGAACCGTCAATCGACCGAATCGCTGTCACACGAGTACATGGAGATGATCACGCCCGCCCAAACAGTGGTCGGCGTGATCATGCCGACCTCAACGACGAATAAGCACAAGAAACCCGCGAGTCTAGAGACCCTGAAAGCGCCGTCGGCGCCATCGACGGCATCGGCAGCACCGGCAGAGATCTCCACAGGGCACTCGGTGAACAGCCAAGAACCACTCGCGTCACCAAGCTTGTCAAAGAGCAACCAGCCAAAGGTCTTCGAGTTTTAAAGAATCGCACCAACCAAACAGCAATATATATTTCCTGCACATTAGACGTACATCATAGATCGTATCGGCTCGCACCTTCAGGTCTTGTCCACTGATCTGAAAACTCACACCGTAGCAGTCTCATCGCGACGAGCGATGTGTCTCCGCAGCCAGGTTTGCACGTGATCCGCTCGGCCTCGCATCGCGGCTTCAAGCGCTTCGTCGAGAACTTGGATTTGGTCAAACTGACTGGGGCGGTGCGCCAGCAGCCACTTGACACTCGACAACTGACCCGTGTACGCCGCTCTGGTCATCGCGCGAGACGTGCATCCCTCGGCCCGACTCCCATGCAGGAACTCGAGCAAGTAGATGTTGCCATTCCGCGCGGCGGCGTCCATGGCGTCCGTCGTGCAGCCCTCGCTGCGGTTGATGTGGAGCCATCGGATGACTGCCAAGTGACCGTTCTCTGCGGCGTGATCCATCGCCCGACTTGTGCATCCTTCGGATCGATTTTCATGGAGAAATTGGACAACTTCGAGGTACCCGCCCTTTGCACCGAGGTCCATTGCGTCCGTTGTACATGCTTGCGTTGTGTTCGCATGGAGCCACTCGACAATCTCCAAGTGGCCGTTGCAGGCTGCCAGGTCCATCGCTTTCGTGGTGCACCCTTCACTGCGATTCTCGTGGAGCCACTTCACGACCTGCAAGTGACCTCTAGCTGCTGCGCCGTCCATTGCTGCACAAGTGCACCCTTCATGGCGATGCTGATGTAACCATTTCACAACCTCAAGTTGCCCGCGTGATGCTGCTTCGTCCATGATGTTGACATGCCGCTGCGCAAACACAAAGTTGTAATGTGTGTGTAGCCATTCAAGGACATTCAAATGACCGTTTCCAGCAGCATGTCGAAGGCCAACACTGGAGCATCCTTCATCGCGGTGGTGGTGAAGCCACTCGACAACAACGAGGTGTCCATTCGATGCGGCACCGTTCATTGCGGCAAGTGTACACCCTTCAGTGCGATTCGCGTCGAGCCACTCGACTACATGGAGGTGCCCGTTCTTGGCTGCGAGGTCGAGCGCGCGCTTGGAGCACCCTTCTGTGCGGTTATCATGAAGCCACTGCACGACATGCAGATGGCCATTCGCCGCCGCTCGATCCATTGCGTGGACTGTGCACCCTTCGTCTCTGTTCTCGTGCAACCATTTGATCGCGTCCAAGTGCCCATTTTCCGCAGCACCCGTCATTGCATCGTACGTGCATCCTTCCGATCGGTGTTCGTGCAGCCATTGCACTACACGCATATGTCCGTTTGTCGCCGCGCGGTCCATCGCGGCTGTAGTGCACCCTTCCTCTCGATGCTCATGGAGCCATTGGACGATCTCAAGCTGGCCGAACTCGGCTGCCGTGATCATCACAAACACCGAGATCTTCTCCTGTGGGCGATAGCTGTTCAGCCACTCGATCGCGTGCAAGTGACCGTGTTTTGCTGCCTTCCCCATAGCCTCGTCGATGTTCGCCTCCTCTGAAATGTACGCGTCCCCTCCGTTCGCTTCTTTTTCAGCGAGACGCGTGAGCAGATGGATGAAGCCGAAGCGTGCGGCTTTCATGATCGTCCATCGCGCGGAGCAGTCCACGTACGCGTCGATGAGCTCCACGACGTGCTTGAGCGGCGCGATTGCGTGGCGCTCGCGGCACACGGCGGCGACGCACGCGAGCGGCGTCACGCGCGGCATTCTCCTGATTGCAAGTGACCTGTTTTGAGGGAAGGCTCATAAAGTTCAGAGTGTTGGTCGAAGGTCTCGATGTATCTCCCTCTACAAGAGCAGCATCTTGAAAAAGGTCAGCGTCGGTACAGTGTACCGTTTTTAGTGGTACAGTGCGCCGTGTCGCTTGTGCGAGACAGGGATGGTACGGTTACACCCCGCCGAGGTTACGCCTGGTTTGCCCCTTTCTTCTTCCTTGGCTTGGAGGGTTACGCTCTCTCCAAGGCGAAACTCAATGGAAGGCAGCGCTGTGCAGAGCGGGCGGGGCGGCGACGGAAGAAGACGACGCGACCTCAATCGCGACAAGTCCCAACAGCAAGCGCCGCGCGAGAGACGGCGAGCGACCGGCGCCCAAGCGACGAAGCAGCTGAACTAACGCGCCATGGCGGACGACGAGGCCGACGTGCAGTACTGCGTCTGCCAGCAGGTCGACAGCGGTGCGTCGCTCTTGCCATCTACAAGTTGTATCTCTGTGTACCTGTCTGTCTGTGCTTGTGGGCTGTGTGAACTAATTCGTTTGCACGTGTGTCATATGTGTATGTATCGCGCAGGCATCATGATTGAGTGTATCCGCGGCACGGGCGGCTGTAATAGCTGGGTGCACCCGGCGTGCTGCGGCTTGATCCTCACGCAAGAGGAGTTGGAAGCGATCGATAGTTACATCTGCCCACTGTGCGAGTCGCCGTCAGACGACTTTACGAAGATGAAGGCGCTGAACACGAAGCTCGCGAACCGCCTTGCGAAGAAAGAACGCAAGCGCAAGCTCCTGGCGGCGAGCGGAGGTACCAGTGGCGCTTCGTCCGGTTCAAAGGAGAAGGCGAAAGCCAAGGGAAAGGACGCCGGGGGCGAGAAGAAGAGCAGCAGCAGTAAAAAGGTCAGCAGCTCTGCGAAGACCAGCGAGAGCGGTAGCGCCTCAGCCGCGAACGGGAGCGCGCCGTCGCCAGCGAAACCCAAGCGCAAGTGGACGTGTAAGCAGTGCGCGCATGAGAACTCGGATCGAGAGGCCATCGAGTGCGAGGCGTGCCACTTGCCGCGCAAATCGTCCAAGTCTAGTAGTAGCAAGAAGAAATCCAGCTCGTTATCATCATCGAAAGAGAAGAAAAAGAAGCAGAAGCAGGACGCGGAGGACGCTGACGACATCGACCGCCGCCGCAGCCACCGCGAGTCGAACAAGAAGAAGAAGTCGTACCACGTCCCGAACTCTGACGAGGATCTGAGTTCTGCTGGTGAATCAAGCGACGAAAGCCGCAAGAAGAAGCATCGCAGCAAGAAGCGTCGACGCGATGATGACGGCGGCGACGATAATGGTGGCATTAGAAGCGGAAGCGACTCGGACGAAGCCGAATTCCAAATCGACCTCAGCGCAAAGAAGAAAAGCAAGCAGGAATCGGCAGCGTTTGCCGTCGTCGCGCCGTCCATGGTCATTGAGAAAATCATGGGCGTGCGCAAACGCGAAGTCGTCGAGGCGGCACCGACAGGTCCTTCCCCTGACTCGGCTGTCGCGAGCATCTTTGCGCCACGGACGATCACGACCGTCATCACCGAGTACTACATCAAGTGGAAGGGCTTCTCGTACCTGCACTGCTCGTGGGAGTCGCTGGAAGTGCTCTTGGAGATTGACGCATTCAACAACAAGCAGCGCATCAAGCGGTTCCATGAGAAAGAGCACCATCACCACCACCACAAGCCGTTTGAAGAGGGCGATGAGGAAAGCGAGAGGGAGTACTTCAACCCCGAGTACCTGGAAGTGCACCGCATTCTCGCGGATCGCAAAGAGACACCAATCCCAGCAGACCCGTCACTGCCTGATGCCCCAGTGGACGATGGCGTGCGGTACCTTGTCAAGTGGCGAATTCTTCCGTACACGGACGCGACTTGGGAGCGTGCCTGCGATCTAAAGGACGATGTCGCGATCGAGAAATACAAGAAGTTCCAGACCGTGCCTCCGAAAGAATCCTGGGAGCCGCTGCCTCGCCCAACGCTTCGCGAGTACCGAAAACTCGATGAGTCTCCGCTGTTTGGCGAAGACCAGACGCTGAAGTTGCGTGCGTATCAGCTCGAGGGTCTCAATTGGCTCATTTGGAACTGGTACAATGAGCGTCCGAGCATCTTGGCTGATGAGATGGGTCTCGGTAAAACCATCCAGACCCTGGCGTTCCTCGATCGACTGCGCTTCAGCGAGAACATCATGTCGCGCGGTCCTTTCCTAATTGTAGCGCCGCTGTCGCTGATCGCACAATGGCAAAATGAATGCGAGACCTGGACCACGATGAACTGTATTGTGTACCACGGCAATGGAGATGCGCGAGAGATCATCCGCGAGTACGAATTCTACTACCCTGACAGCCACAACAAGCCCGACAAGAAGAAGCCATTCAAGTTCAACATCTTGGTGACGACGTATGAAGTCGCGATCAAGGACATCAGCATTCTCGCAAAGATCAAGTGGCGTTGTCTAGTGGTCGATGAAGCGCATCGTCTGAAGAATCAGGCGTCGCGTTTGGTCGAACAGATGCGATCGCTGCGTCGCGACCACTGTGTTCTGCTCACGGGTACGCCGTTGCAAAACAAGACGGAAGAATTGTGGGCACTGCTCAACTTCTTAGATGGGAAATCGTTTCCAAGTGTGCACGATTTCTTGGAGAAGTTTGGCGATCTGCACGAAGCGCAGCAGGTCGCGGATCTGCACAAGATGCTCAAGCCGTACCTGCTTCGACGCGTGAAGGAAGATGTCGAGAAGTCGCTGCCTCCGAAAGAGGAAACGATCATTGAAGTCGAGCTCACGCCCGTGCAAAAGCAATGGTATCGGGCTATCTACGAGAAGAACACGACGTTTCTGAACCGCGGCGGGAACCCTCACAACGTGCCGAACCTGATGAACGTGATGATGGAGCTCCGTAAATGCTGCAACCATCCGTACCTGAACAACGGTGTGGAAGACATTCTGAGCGAAGGGCTTGTTACAGACGCTCAGCGACACGAGACGATGGTCAAGTGCTGTGGTAAAATGGTGCTGCTGGACAAGCTGCTGCCGCGGCTCAAGGACGGTGGACACAAAGTGCTCATCTTCAGTCAAATGGTGCGTGTCCTTGATATCATCGAGGACTACGTGAGGTATATGGGATACCTGCATGAACGCCTGGACGGAAACATCCGCGGCAATGACAGACAAGCTGCCGTGGATCGCTTTGTGAAGCCAGAGTACAATCGATTCGTGATGTTGCTGTCGACAAAAGCTGGAGGTCTGGGGCTGAACTTGACTGCTGCAGACACCGTGATCATCTTTGACAGTGACTGGAATCCTCAGAACGATCTTCAAGCTCAAGCACGCGCGCATCGTATCGGTCAGACGCATTCAGTGAAGATCTACCGCTTGATTACGAGAAAGACCTACGAAATGCACATGTTCCACAAGGCATCGCTGAAATTGGGTCTGGACAAAGCCGTACTGACTCACATGCGGCGCGAGAATGAAGAAGTAAAGGACGGTAAGAAGAAAACGTCGAAAGCTGAAGAGTCGAAGGAGATCGATGAGTTGTTGAAGCGTGGTGCGTACGACGTATTTCGCGATGACGACACTGCCGCAGAGCAGTTCTGTGCAGCTGACATTGACCAGATCCTGCAGAGATCATCCCAGGTTGTGCAGTACGAACAGCAGGCGAAGTCATCGTTCTCAAAGGCGAGCTTCGTCTCCGCGACGACCTCAGACGACATTGACATCGACGATCCTGATTTCTGGAAGAAAGCGGTGGGATTGACTGAACCAGATCCGTCTGAGCTGGCTGACGATGTCCCGTTGCAGCGCAAACGAACCCGGGTCTCTCGCTTTGGAACCTCTGGGATGTTTGATTCGGATGGAGAAGATGAGGATGAGTTTGAGAAGAAGGAAAAAGAAGCTGAGCGAAAGGAGAAGGAGCGAGAGAAGGAAGAACGAGAGCGAGCAGAAGAGAAGAAAGAGCCGCGCGACTGGACTCTGAATGGCCGAGATCGCTTGCAGCGAGCGTTGATGCACTTTGGACCAGGGCGATGGGAGATCATCCGCAGTCAAAGTGGCGGAAGTCGCACTGTCGAAGAGGTGGAGCAGTTTTCGCGTGAGTTCATATACGTTCTCGGGCTCTCGTCAGTGGAGTCGCTGACGTCGACCTCAAAGGACGACTCGGTGTTCATCAAGTCCGTCGTTCGGGCGTCTCTGTACGCTCAGAAAGAGGGACTTGTGGACGAAGAAGAGATCGCTCCAGTGCTCAAAGACGAAGAGTTTGTGCTCAAGTTGAAGCAAGGTGGCGCCCGCCGCGTGCTCATTCGTCTGGACATGCTTGTTCGCCTGCAGCGCCTTGTTGGTGCGGCATGCGACAAACTGGACGCTGAGTATTATGCCCAGCATGACCAGCAGATGGAAGAAGCGGTGCCGGAGGGCGACGGCGAGGCCGGGTCGACTGCCAAGCCAAAGCCACCACCATCTCCTGCGACAGCTGATCTGGATGAGCGAGTCGCGTACCATGGCGTGCCCAAGGTAACAGCGACGCTCGACCTGGTCGACATCAGCGAGCGTCCGTCGTGGACTCAGATCACTCCGTGGTGGGACCAGGAAGCTGATCGCCACTTGCTGATCGGTGTGTTCCTTCACGGATATGGACGCTGCGCCCAGATCATTGGTGACCCCCGTCTGCGGTTCGCGAAGCTCGAGAAAGAAGCGGAGGAAGCCGAAGCCAAAGTGGTGAAGACAGATGCGAGTGCAGATGAGAAGCAGCCGGTTGACGAAGAAAACCACGAAACCAATGGGAAGGAAGAGGCTGCTGCTGCTCCTTCTGAAGAAAAGAAAGACAAGAGCGAAGACGTGGCCATGAGCAATGGCGACTCGGACGATGACGACAACAGCACCGTGAATGGTGACGATGCGGATGATGCGGATACAAAGAGTCAATCTGGATCGAGTAGCAACGGGAACGCTGCAAAGGAAACCTCAGCTGTGAAAAAGGAAGGCGATAGTGGAGAACCCAGCGGTGGTACATCATCGTCTGACAAGAAATTCAAGCAGCCTGAGGTGCAGCAGATGAACCGTTTGCTGTTCTGGCTCTTGTCTGCCGACGACATCAAGAGACAGAAGGAGTTGGAGGTTTACAAGAAGGAGCGCGCGGGTATCGAGCAACAGCGTCAAGCGACACTGGAAAAGAAGCAGCGACTCTCAGCGCTGCGCCGCGTGGAGATGAAAGCCGTGCAGCTGGGACAACTAGATGTGCTGCGCCAGATGACTGTGATCAAGAACGCGAACGAGATGCCGGACGCTATCATCGGTCAGAAGATCAAGCCGAGGGACTGGACGAGAGAGGAGCGACGCACGTTCTCGTATTTGATCGGACTCTACGGCGCGCCGCGCATTCAAGCGAAGAGCTCAGTCTCTGCTGCCAGTGCTAGAAGCGCTGATGGCTTGATTCAACCGTTTGCGTGGCAAACCGACAGCATCTCATGGATGAACATTGTTAAGTGGGGGAAACTGAACAAGACTGCGGACCTCGCACGTCAGTTCTACGAGCAAAAGTTCCTGCCGAAATGCATCGAGGTCGCGAACATGAAAGCGGACCCGCTCGCAGCAGACCAGCGTGCAGTCGCACTGGCAGATCTGATCGGGATTGAGTTCATTGACGCGCACGAAGGAGTGTTGGCGCACGGACTGAAGGCGAAGCACCACGCGTGGGTGACGCTGCGCCGCTCGCAGCTCTTGAACGACGTACTGGAGATTGTGTCGAACAAGCAATCAGAGCTGATAGCGCACTTGGGGTCGGGCAGCGAGGAGCTGGTGAGAGACATGCCAGTGTGGTGGTGTCCGTGGATCCATGACCTCGCGGTGTTTGACGGTATGGCGCGATATGGTGTGTATAACTGGGAGAAGATCCTGCTGGATCGCAAGCTGCCGTTCCATCGCGAAGCGCGTTCGCAGCACATCCGCATGGTGTTCTTGGAGGGCTCGGCGAATTTTGCGCCGCTATACAGGCACATGTTCGACTCGGAGACGAGCATGACCGCCTGGTTTGACCAGGTGGTGGAGGAGTTCCCGTCCCTAGCAGTGCTAGAGAGAAAGGTGCAGCGCATTTGTGACGAGGTCTTGAAAAACGAGGATCGCTCTGTTCGCTACGAGGAAGACGATTACAGACGCGCGTTCAGCTTTCCAGCACCTCACAACTGTTTAGAAGAGTCGATTATGGAGTCAGTGCGACGCCGCGATGCCCCAGTTGACAGAAGTATCGTCGCGCCTCGCATCGACTTGTCTGGAGATGGAACTGGCGCTTCCCAGTCGCCCGAGGCGTTGGCGGAATACATGGCGGAGTCGCAGTCCAGAAGAGACGAGTACCTCCGACGAGCGATTGCTGCAAACCCAGTCGGCGAGAGAATAGTGGAGCTCAGTCCAGGGATTTCACAAAGCGACTCGCAGCCTTCGTCACAGTCTCAGACCCCCACAAATGCTGGAACTTCTTCAACCACAACATCGCAGATCCCCATTCAGATGCTCGTGTCATAAGAGAAACTGGAAGAATACGCACTGTAGGCATGACGGGCTAGTTAGTTTTATTATCGTGAGCACTTGATAGCAACAAGAAAAAGAGAGGAGGATACTAATACAACCAACCAGTTTGCTGCTGTTCGTGGGTGTCGCCCGCTTCCCCATTCCAGTCCCTTCCCCAATACCAATCAGTCTTTCTTCGCGTGCGTGAAAGCCCCAGTCTTCGGTTTGGTCAGGTTCTCCTCCGAGTTCTTCCGCGATCGCCGGCGCTCAGTCTTTGCGAGCAGCAGTCTGCGGCGGATGCGCTGGCGCAGGTACGACCAGCCGATGAGGAAGAAGAAGCTGAAGACCGAGAGGATCGCCACGATGGACACGGTATAGCGCCGGAACATCGTGGGCACGTAGATTTGCAGGTGACAACTCTGGAACCGCCCATTTTCGTCCTCAATGCCCTGGAAGCCGTCGACGCAGTCCTTCGTGCCGTAGACAAAGCCCGGCGGGATCGAGCGGTGGAACGGGTCTTGCCACGGCTTCTCGCAAAACTCACCAGTGTCCTTGCAGAGCACCTTGTCGTACTTCTGTCGGCAGAGACAGGTGCAGAGCGATGGCAACGTGCAGTTGCCCTGACCCACGAGAGCGCCATTGAAGACCTCTTTTCCCCAGCGTCCACCGTTGGCTCCGCACGGATCCGCTTGGAAGTCGAGCACTTTCTGGTCGTCCACCGTGAACAACTGCTTTCGGAGCGTGCTGTTGATGCTGTCGATCGTGCAGATCGGCGTGCTGCAGTCGAAACCGGACCAACCGGCAGCGCACTCGCACACGTCCGGCGCAACACACTTGCCGCCGTTCCTGCACCGGTAGCAGCCGTCGACGCCTGCCGAGTTGGTCTCTTTGCAGGAAGGATCAAATACGCCCTGGATGCAGATCGGAAGCGCGCAGTCCGAGCCGAAGTACCCCGTGAGTCCGACTGGGGCTGTCGGATACTTCTCGTTCAACGTGGACTCGATTTGGATGCACTGGCACTTGTCCTTGTTAACGCAGACCCCGTCGTTCATGCATCCCGTTTGCACGGAGCCGTTCGCCTGGAGAAAGCGACAGATGGGCACGTTGCAGTCGATGCCTTGCCATCCGTCCCCACAGGAGCACGTATCTGGTAAAATGCACGAGCCTTTGTTGTAGCACATGAAGACACCCTCGCCAGGAGTTTGAGCACCAAAGACCCAGTTTTCGTCCGACACTTTCGTGACGTTGACGTAATTGACGCGCGTGGAGCGGCCCAAAGTGTAATCGCCTTGTTGCCAGACCAAGTTCCCGCAGAGGTAGCCGTCCGACATGCGGTTGATGTTGTACTCGTCTCTGTATTCGCGAATGTTGGAGATCTTCTTCGCGTCCGTGAGAACGCTGATGGGGTTGGCGAGCGGGCTCCCAACCGAACAGCCGCTTTGGAACGAGTGGCCGTCGTTCGAGATGAGCTCTTCGTCGTACTGCGGACAGCGATACGTGGTGCAAGTGAGCTTTCCATTCTTTCCGTGACCACGCAAGGACAGGAAATCGCTCGACTCGCGTTTTGTGTTCAAGAAAAAGCGCTCTGCCTGGACGCAAATAGGCGTATTGCAGTCGTACCCAGTGTACCCGGTATCTTGTGGTAGTCCATTGGGCTTCTTGAACACGGGTTGACCGCCATTCTCGCGTCCATCGCGCCACTTAGATGCCCAAGTCTTGCACTCGCACGTGTCTGGCGCAACGCAGTTGCCCCCATTGCGGCAGTCCTGTGCGCACATGGGGATGGAGCAATTGTTTCCCGTCCAACCAACTTCGCACGTGCATCGGTTTGGGAGCGTGCAATTACCATTGTGGAGACAAGGTTGCTCGCAAATGGGTGTCGTGCAGTCTGAACCAGTCCACCCAACTGCACATACACAGGTGTCAGGGGCAACGCATGTGCCATTGTTGAAGCAGCCGCGCACGACTTGGTCGACGCACTCACCACTGAAGAGCGAGGCATTCCAGAACCCTGTTCGCGTGGCTTTCGCGATCGTGTACTGCACTTGTGGGCGGTACGACGCGTCCGTGTCCACCACTAACAGCCCGGCTTTCCCAGTCACCAGATCAACGGGAAGATAGTCTTTCGATGGACACGTGCGGTTGAACTCGACGAGGCACTTGCCCTTTTGCCACTTGCGTCCCGTGAGATAGTACCACGTACCGCCGCGCTTCCAGCCCTCGCGGGTGTTGTCTAGCAGTGGCGTGGTGAGGTTGTAGAGTGGTGGCCAGAACATGTCGACCCAGTATGTGTGGTAGTAGCCGTCCGCGCTTTGGGTCTTGTCCATATAGAGCGACACGTAGTTCGGATGGTCATAGTAGCGCTCTGCAGATGCGTTCGGGCCGATTGTCAACGGTTTCTCCCAGTCTGTGATGCTGCGAATGGAGCAGGAGTACCCACCTTGTGCCGGAAGGTACTGAGTGCCGCCGCGTGTCTCAGTCGCGGCCGTGAAGCTATCGTAAGCGATGACCTCGACCAATGCTGTATACGTCGGATTCGAAATCGGTTGCCGCGGATGCGCCGATTCGGGCGGGTCTGGTGCAACGAACTTGGACTGCGTGGGCACGTAGTAGCCCTGGCTGCACACAGGAGTGCGGCAGTCAAAGCCGATCCATCCAGCAGCGCACTCACAGACTCCAGGGGTCACGCAGCTGCCGCCGTTCGCACACGCGTAGACGCCCTGTACCATGTTGCGCTTCTCCACAAGCGCGACTTGGCGGTCGCTGGTCAGCGTGAAAGGGGGCAAGAAGCCAACTTCAGCCACTGCGATCCCTCTCCACGGAGCTTTGCCAGTGTTCCACCCGAACGGAACTAAAGGCGAGAAACGATAGAATCCGCTTGTGCTATTGAGCTCGCTCATGTACTGGTAATTCGTGAGCGCGTTCTCGCCGACTTCGAGGAACATGCAACCGCGCGGGTTTCCGGGTATCAGAGCATTGAGGGGATCTGAATCGGGGTCGAGGACTTTGCCAGTTTTGAACCGACCGGAGGCTCCGAACGAGACGTTCACCACTGGACTGTTTGGCGCTCGATGCAGACAATCGAACTCGCCCGTGGCGTCGCACCAGGTACTCAAGTCGCACGGCGCGTAGTTCTCAAAGGAGAACGGCCGCCAGAGCGCATTCGCGTACCCGCTCGGATGCGGCACAAAGAATCCTTGCGAGCAGATCGGCAGGCTGCAGTCGTGACCGCTCCATCCCGTAGCACAGAGGCACGTGTCTGGACCAACGCAGTTTCCGCCGTTTTGACACTGCTGAGAGCAAACGGGGACACGACAGTCCGCTCCTCTCCACTCGAGAGGACAGCTGCAGGTGTCAGGAACAGTGCAGTTCCCGCCATTACCGCAGGTCTGCGAGCACACTGGCGTCGTGCAATTCGAGTCAAACCACCCAGTGGCGCAAGAACAGGTGTCAGGCGCTGAGCAAGACCCGCCGTTCGCACAAGTCTGTACGCAAGTCGCAGTGTTGCAGCCGACTCCAGCGTACCCTGGAATACAGGCGCACGTGTTCGGACCGACACACACTTGGCGAGTACCGCAAGTCACTGTTTGACACACTGGAATCGAACAGTCATCTCCGGACCAGCCACTTAGACAGCTGCACGTATCAGGAGCTACGCAAGTGCCTCCGTTCTCACAAATCTTGGCGCAAGTCGCCGTCATCTGCCGAATTCGGTGGTTCTTGCTGTCGGCGATGAACAGGAACTGGGTGCGTGTAAGACTTTGTTGTGAGAAGATCTCGATGCCGCTTGGACCGTTGAACCGTGAGGCGAGCGGTGGCATGCCATCTTGGAACCCGCAGCCACTTCGTAGCAGCGCTGACGGCGCTCCGGCAACAGTCTCAACCTCAATCTCCGGCACTGGGTATTTCTTGATGCTGAACAAGCGAGCTGCTGCGTAGACATTTAGCATGTCACTAGATATAATTCCATTCGCCGAGGTGCCGAGCCGAATAGCGTCATCGTAGAAGTACACGCCGCGCTCCAAAGTGACTACGACTAATCCGCCGATTGCGTTCTGAAGCACGCCGCTGTGGATGGCGGCGAGACAGATCGAGGATGCGTCTGTGTAGAATGTGGTTCCATACACATTGCCCTTCGTTAGTGTCTGCTGACTCGCACAAGACGCGGGACAGTTGATCTTGATGGTCGTACCGTCCTCGCAGTCTTCCTTGATCGCTCGGACGACATTGTTGCTGCTGTCAAGAATAGGCAAGGACTTGGCTCCAGACTCGAGTTCATCGACGGGAGGAGTGCCAGTGCAGTCCTTGATCTTGCGTCCAGGCTGAGTGAGTCCGTCAATTGAATCCGATATGCTCCGATTGCGGTAGTTGTAGTAAATGTTGTTGGCGACAGGTGAGACTTTGGTGAAGAGCTCATCGACTGGCGGTTCGTAGGAGGAGCACCCGCTGGGCAGTAACACCTGGGAAGTTGTCGTGAGACAAGACACTGTGCGTGCGACCAGCGAAGCCGTGGACACCTGACGAAGCTTGCACGTGACTGGACTCACGACGTACACTCTTCCGTCGGCGCTCACAGTTACCCCCGCTGGCGAATTGAAAGTCGCTTCGTCACCAGACCCGTCCACGTTGCCCAGCACCTGCGACCCCGCAAGTGTCACGACTCGGTTGGATGACGAGATTGTTTCTAGATTGGATGTCGCGCCGTCATAGTTGATCCGTCGGATGCGGTGTCCATCGGCCACGACCACAGTCGACTGTGGCCCAATCGCCACGTCGCGTGGACTGTTGAACTGCGCGTACGTGAGGTCCCCATCGCGGAACCCCGCGACACCGCGCAGACATGGTGTCACGCACCCTGGAGTGTCGACCTCGCTCGGAGCCACATTCCCTGCGAGCGTGTTGGTTGTTCCGTCTGGCCTAGTCGTCGGCAGTACAGATATATCAAAGGATAACATTAGACAAAGAACAATTTTTCAAACGATTAAAAGCAATTCCACTCACTCGATGCGTCGGATGAGGTGGTTGCCTGTATCTGCCACGAACACGACCCCATTCATGTCAGCCGCAATACCCATAGGCGTGTCGTAGCGCGAGCTCAGCGAGTCGCCATCTGCCAGCCCAGGGTGCGGACGAGCGGGGTTTTTCGACAGAATCGTGCTCTCGACGCCGTTTCCGCACAGTCCGGCGACGCACGATACGACGCCGTCGACGATCTTGCGGACGCGGTGGTTGCCAGTGTCCGCGACGTATACCGTCACTTTGCCGCTGCTTGTGGGATCTTCGTAGACAGCGACACCCATGGGGAACGAGAACCTGGCGCCGCCGATTGCAGCGCCGTCTGCGAAGCCCTGAGTGCCGTCACCAGCGATGGTCGCGACTGTCTGCGTTGTGGGGTCAATGCGGCGGATGCAGTGGTTGTCCGTGTCTGCCACGTACACAAAGCCCTTCGAGTCTACTGCAACGTCTTGCGGGTTGTTGAACTTGGCAGATTGCATTGCGCCGTCTAAGAAGCCCTTCTCCCCCGAGCCAGCGAGTGTGCTGACGAGACCCTGAGGCTTGCCGTCACTTGTCTGATTTGTCGGGTAGGTCCAGATATCTGCAGCTTCTGCATCGGCCTTCGACAAGCGGCTGGCATTGCCTCGCTCTGAGTGCGCTCCGATCTGGATCGTCCCAGAGTTCATACCCCAACATCGGACAACGCAGGCGCTGTAGTCTGTCTGGAAGGGCGAGGTGCAGGCACCACCTGATAAGAACATGCACACGCGCGAGCCGCCGCCGTAGTCGTATCGGTGCTTGCCTCCGACCGCCCAGGGGACGTCCGTGACTGTGGGGATGTTCTTGGGCAGCTGGCTCCAGCTGATCCCTTGCAGTTGGTACGCGCACGTGGCGCTCGAGCCGCACGCGATGTCCTCGCATCTGTGGCACTTGCTCTGCACACCAAACACGGCGCACTGGTGGCGCATGTCCTGGCGGTTCGAATTGACGCGGCCCTTCCACTCAAGCATCTGCGCACCGCTCTTTTGGTACGCGAAGGGCCATTGCGGTTGCTCCACGCTCTTGCACCACTGCTGCACCGTCCAGGGGCGTCGCACCACCATCGCGCAGCTCGGGCCTGGAAGCAGAAGCATCAGGGTGAGCAGCAGCATTGCGAGAGGAGCGACGTGACGCGCATGGCTTCTAGTCGAGGATAAGCTGAGGGTGACGCGCGTGAACATGCTGACTAATGGACGGACGCACACACGCCTCGTGACATTCGCCACCTGGCGCTGCTGAAGCCCATTAATGCGGGCAACCTTGAACAGGCGCACATCTTGTTGAAGTGGACGGATATGTGCATTTTCTGAGTGATTCGCGGCTCTGATTGGTCAAAAATCGATGGTCACCAAGCATTGGCTATCCCGATCGCCACAAAACACGGTTTTATACTCAACTTTATTTTTATACAAAATTGTAGATGCTAATATTGCTTTTGGTTGATGAAAAATGTAGCGTACTTTGAGGTAAATAATTGTCCTGGCGCACCTGTTTACCTTGCTTTTGGATGCACATGCACTGGTCAGCCTGTCAATCGATTGATACAACAACAGCAACAGCAGCAACAACAGCACCAAAGCAACAGCCACGCAAGCAAGTATGAGCGGCGTCACCAAGGAAGACCAGAAGCGCCGCCAGGTGATCATCATCCTGGAGCAGGCGGCGCTGGAGACCGTCAAGACCTCCAAGGGCTACCAGTTGCTCAACTGCGACGACCACAAGGGGCTGCACAAGAAGCTTAACCGCGAGCCGTCGCAGTCGCGCCCAGACATCCTGCACCAGGAGCTCATGGCCGTGCTCGACTCGCCGCTCAACAAGGCCGGCTACCTTAAGGTGTATATCCGCTCGACCAAGGATGTGCTTATCGACGTGAGCTCACAGATGCGCGTGCCGCGAACCTACAAGCGTTTCGCCGGTTTGATGGGTAAGAAGGAAAATGCTGTGCTGTGCACTATTGGCTGTGAGTGACAGCATGCGCTAACGCTCTTTGTGTTTTGTATTTGTAGTGCAACTGCTGCACACGCTGAAGATCCGCTCGTCGGACGGCAACCAGACGCTTTTGAACGTGATCAAGAACCCGGTGACCAAGTACCTTCCTGCTAACACCAAGAAATACGGTGCGCATGCGTTGCTGCTTTGATTATTGTTGCGCCCGTGCGATTGCTGAGTCTAACCATTGTCTTTCCATCTCCCCCACAGCTCTGTCGCGAACCGGAAAGCTCGTGAACCCATGGGAGTTCGTGGAGACGCTGCCAGCGGATGAGCCAGTTGTGTTCATCTTTGGCGCCATGGCCCACGGCCACCTCTCCAAGGAGAACACCAACTACGTGAGTTGCATTCGCCATTGTTATCATCATTTGCTGATCTGAGCTGTCGGTGGTTTGTTTTGTGCCCATGATCTCATCGTTTTTACCTCTTTCTTTGTATGATGCTGCAGTTAGACGAAACCATCTCCATCTCCGAGTACCCGGTACGAAATTCATGCGAATTACTGCTGTGCAATGGCAGATGATAGATGACGCTAACGATATCTTTGTCGTTTGTTGCCTTTTGCCCATTTAGATGAGCGGAGCGCAAGCCATTTGCCGTCTGCTGAATGGCTTCGAGCGCCACTGGGGCATTCTGTAAACACTGTATTTTACTATTTGAAAATGAACGAGATTTTTAAAACCATTCGAGAGATCACCATGAAGAGGAACTCGTCCAGACTAACGAACAAAAACAAACAATAGACGTGATTGGGGAAGCTCTCGCATTCAGCTGTTCATGATACCAAGAGCTCTTTGGTGCTACAGTCCTCTCTCTCTCTGTCTCTGTCTGTCTCTCTCTCTGTCTCTCTCTCGCTTTACTTCAAATTAAATAGGCGAGTTCGGCGCTCTCCTCGCCTGCATCAAGAGCTCTTGCTGCCGCATCTCGTCGCTTGTGGGCAGCCCCATTTGCTGCTGCTGCTGGTCGAAGAGCGCCTTGCGGATCGCGCCTTGGGTCTGGTCGTCGTACTCGTGCATGTTCTTCTTCGAGTCCACCTGGCTCGTGTCGATCTCGTCGTCACCCGCGAGCGCGCTCGCCCACCACGTCTTTTTGATCTTCTCGAGCGAGATCTGCAGCGTGCTGCTGCCGCTCTCCAGCGACCAGACGCTCTCGTCTGAGCGGATCTTTTCTGGGAAATCACCGTCGAGCAGCGGCGTCGCAACGCTCTTCAAGGCGACGCGGACGTGCGTGGCCGTGATTTTGCACTGGAGGTCTCTCGAGCGCGTGCCTGGAGGCACACCAACGTAGACCTACAAGACCATGTTAAAGAGTTGTACTGTTTTTCTAACGTGGTACATGCAAAAACAAGAAACACTTACGGTCGCCTCGTCCAGACTCTGGGTCCACGTGTACGTGTCCGTGGAGCCGCCATTGCCCACAGGAACTACAGCAGCCAAGCAAGTGCATTGATAGTAAACGAGAAGGTGAGTCGCGAGCTACAATGGCTACATGCGGGAATTTGTAAACGATCGTACGCTGTTTTCCGCTCTCAGTCCGTTTAACTTCTCGTTTTGGACGCTCGCTCTTGAGAGCAGCAGCAGGTTGAGTGGAAGCTGCTGAGTTCGTGCTTTGCTCCAGCGAGCGAACTGGCGTTTGTGAGACTGGTGTTGACGCTTTTCCCTCTTTCAACGCCTGTGTCGTGGTGGTGGTGACAACAGCGCTGCTGCTGCTGTTGTTGCTGGGACTGCTAGCGGTGTTGAGACTGCCGTCGAGCTCTTTGAACGGATACTTTAAAAACGACTGAAGCACCTACACAAGGCCCAGAAGCACACACCAATACACACCCGGTTAGCCCGCTAGAGCTGTGGATGATCCTGGTCTTGTGAGTCTCTGGTCCCGCCAGGCAGGATGCACACACACACGCACTTTTTGCTGCGCGTGGCCAGGCAAGAAGCCCATTTTGCGGCGCGCTGGGTCGCTCGTGACCACGTAAAAGTCGGTCTTGCGGTGCATAAAGTCGAAGAACGAGTCGAGCAGAGCTTCCACACCGTCGTGCTGCTGTGCGAGCGTCGCAAAGAGCGCGTCAAAGCGTCCGCTGGCACTCATCATACGCCTTCAATTGCAGTGGTGATCTTGTTTGGATCTGTTGATGCTCAGAAAATGGATCGGATTATCCCCATTTATAGCCAATCATGTATATTAAAATCACAACGCTTTAATTTTCAGCCAATGCGCGACTTCCATGAAAGTGTTGACGGGACCTCGGCTTGCATTTCCAGGACAAAGTCAACAAGAGAGAGAGGCAAGAGACAATGTGGTCGGCTCTGCAGCACGCGAAGGAGCAGACGCTCGGCTTCGCGCGCCGCCACAAGAAGCTGGTGGTGGCGACCACCGTGACGGCGGCGTGCGTGGCCGGCGGCTACTACGCGTACACGCGCATGGTGCAGGAGGCGGAGAAGTTCACGCAGCAGCTGCAGCGCCAGATGGCGGAGCACCAGCGCCTGCAACTGTCGCTCGCCAGCACGACCGAGGAGAGCAACGCGACGATCCAGCGCTTCCTGCCGCGGCTCAAGAGCAAGCTCTACGCGCTCGTGGATCTCGAGAGCATCGTGCAGGAGCTCAAGACGCTCGACAAGACCCAGAAACAGAAGCGCAACGCGCTCTGGGAGCAGGCCAAGAACCTCGCGCTCACGCGGTACTTTACGGCACTGATCGCCTTCGGTCTCTGGCATCTGCTCGTGTTCGCCCAGGTGTCGATCATCGGCAAGCGCGTGTTTGAAAAGAGCAAGGCCGCGAAGGACCTCTTCGCGTTCGGGGGCTCGAAGGAGGAGGAAGAGAAGGCGCACGCCGCCGCGCACCACGCGTTCCTCGCGTCCGGACTCGAGTATTTCCTAGACGAAGGGCTGCAGAAGATCAAGAACCACGTTGAAAGCGCGGTTGCCGCGAATGAACAGCTCAAAAAGTACGTATTGCATTGATCGATAGTGTTGCATTGTGTTGTCTGCTGTGTATTAAGTCTTATGGTGTATGATTGATTGCTTACAGGTGGGAAGTCAGTCGCAAGGCGAAGGTGGAACGCGAGGAGCTCAATGAGCTGCTCCAGTCCATTTTCCTGTCGATCATTCCGTCGCAAGAGTCGTCGGAGGACGCCCCAGAGCTGGCGCTGTGGCGGTCGTTCCTCATCTACCCGGACAAGAAGCCTTCGCAGAACGAGCACGTGATCAGCCTGCTCAACGACCTCTGGGATTTGCTCGACAGCGACCTGTTCGCGCCAGCATTGCAGCACAGTCTCGGCTTTCTGTGCGGGAATGCCTTCCAGGACCTGAACGAGGTTGTGTATGGGTACACGTCGCAGAAAATCATAGAAGAAGACGAGGAAGCGCGACTCGCCAAGCCCGCGCCTCCGCTCGCGAAGCTCATCCCGTGCCTGCAGTCAGAGATCAACAAACTGCTTTCATCCGGCCCGGAAAGCTACGTGTTCAAGTACTCGCAGGGCGTGGGCGAAATGGAGGCATTCCGTAACTTTTACGAGGCGATTTTCTTCCAGCAGGACGACCTGGTGGCGCAGCTCATTTGATCGGAAAGCGGACGAAAGCGAGATGAGTCAAAACAGTTTTCGTATCTCTGACCGAGTCAGGATGGGGCGAGAAAGTCATGGTTGGTGGCAGCGTGGAGTACGCATTCATGTAGATATAGTACAAGGACGTTCATGAAGACACGAAAGAGAGATCAAGCAGAGCCGAATCTCCACTCAACACCAACGAAAGGTTTGTTTTACCACTTGCGTTAGCTCATTTCTCTTACTGCTGCTTTGTTCGTCTGAGTCGCTGGGCGAACGGCTTTTTCGTTGGCGCTCGTCGCTCTTTCCATGCGGCAGCCATGGTGTCTCCTTGAGCTTGCAAATGTAGTTGCTGGCTGGACGAGTAGGAGGATCCCAGTTGTCTAGGACGCCGACGCCGTGCGCGAGGACGCAACAGCACTTTTAGCGACTGAGTCTGCTGACGCGATCGCAGCAAACTGTTGCGCCGCGCAGTCGCCTGCGGACGGTTCTTCTTGTGCAGCCGGTCTTTCAGGTAGCTGAACGCTGGCAGGCGGGATTGCTGCAGCCACGGTGAGCGGAAACGCACCACGGGTCGACACTTTGCCAGCCCGCAGTGCTTCAGATCTGGATGCGTCTGCACAAACCGATTGTACGCGCGCTGCACGAATGGACTGTGCTTTGTGCGCTCGTGGCGCGCGTGCATCTGCGCGCGGAAGTGATCTTTCCACTCGGACGTGGGCGACAGGAAGATCGTGACGGGAATCACCGAGTCCTTGCGTCTCTTGCTTGGTGGTGTGTGGGCGGTGTTGACGTGCTCAGGTTGCTGTTGTTGCTGGTGGTGGCGTTTGCTGTGGAGTTGCTGCGCAGACACGGAGACCCATTCCACGTGTCTGAGTGCCGGAGGGAAAAGCACACGCTTGCACGCACTCCTTCTAAGCGCCAGCAGCATCGTTCTTCTTCAGTGAAAGTTGCGCTTATGAGAGAAAAGATATTTTGGCTGATGTTGCTGAACCCGATAAATGGACGGGTGGATGAGAAGCGATGAATGAGACGTGGCGGCGCTCGTGTATCCTGGGGGATTTGTAACTGACGTATCTTCTTCAGTCCTTGGTTGGCGGAAATCTGAGGCAACCGAGTGATTGAATCGCCATCTCCCCTCACTGCAGCTTCGCATTCCATCTTGAAAGAGTGAATCTAATCTGCAGTTAAACGACCAGTGCAACGCATTCCACTCATCACCAAGAAATGCAAACCATACATGTCATTCACAAAACTATACCCAATGCAGGATCAACCAGCAGCTTCGCTCGCTTGTCGCGGCATCCTCTAGTAGGGAACTCGAGCCATCTCTTCGAGAAAGGAAAGCATTGCAACGTACATTTCCTCCCAAAAGAGAGCTGCGTTGCCCACCGTCGATCATGCCTCTTAAGCGCTGGGCTGCTGCTGTTTGAACCGTTCGGCTTGTCGTCACTCCAGTATCCTCTCTCAGATGAACTCGACGAGGGCACTTGTCGTCGGCGACGCTCTCTATTATCTGTACATGCACCTCGTTGAGCTCGTCTCTCTGTCTATATCTTGTCTAGTTATGATGACTCTTGGCTCGATGACAGTTGCTCCGCAGCACCAGGGATCTGCATCATTGCAGCCAATTGCGCCACCGAATACGCCACGCGCTCGTAGAGATATACAGACGTCTTGCTCGCCCACGACACGAAAATCTCGGCTTCTTCAGGAGGATGCACATAGTCCACGCAGAGGCTGCGAGCGCGAGCGCACTTTTGCGGACGATGACGCACGCAGAACTTGCGCAAAGTGACCACTCGACGCAGGTTCGGCATGATGCTCAGCATTTGCGTCACGCGAAGCATGAGCTCTGGACCAAAGCAGACGTTGTTGATGAAGACGACCGTCGCGTCCATCATGTTGGCTTTCTCAGGAGGCTTGCAGATGTCACCCTGGAGAATATCTACCGCCTTGCCCTCCATCACTGGGAGCTTCATGGCGAGCAGTCGATCCAGTGCTTCGGTTCCTGTCTGGACTCGGTTCTGCATGAGCTCAATGCCCTTTGCCACTTTGCACGGGGTCTGCAGCACCGCCTGGATGACGATCTTGCCGGAGCCGCAACCGAGATCGTAGAAAATGTCGTCGGCTTGCAGTTTCAGATACGGGAGGATCGTGGAGCTCACCGACTCCACCGACACCTCGCCGTAGGTGAGCATGCGTCGGAACTCCATCTGACTCAGCTCTTCCACGACGTCCGATCGATCGCATTGCGTCTGCTCCTTGACTGTCTGAGTCAGGATATCGTACATGTCGCGATCGTCTTGTTCTTGCTCCTCGTAGAGCTTTGCAATCATCTAAGCACCAGTGGTTTTATCGGAAAGCATGCAATAACGAACGAGTCAGTCAATCGGCACCCACAAATAACATAGACACATATGATGCACATCATAAACACACCTTCACGACTTGCTCCTCCGTCAACTCCGTCTCCCCCAAGCGCGCCTGCAGGTTCTGAGGCTTTTTCCCCAATCGCGATTTTCGGGGCGTGCGTCTTCTCTTCGAGTCGTCTTTCATAGGTGAGAGCATGTTCGACGGCGACGCAAAGCTCGGAGACGCTTCATTGCGTGCAGGTTTTGCCACGGCAGCGCTGCGCTCAGTCGCGTCCTCACTGGTGGCGGAGGATTTGGGACGATACACCTTCTTGAGTCGGAGAGGCTGCACGTCCTCGTCTAAATCGCCCGCTACGTCGCACTTTTCTTCGGCGTTCGCGACTTGTTCGTCGCTTTTGGCTCGCTTTCGCTTGTTATCGCCTCCAGTAGTAGTATCGATAGCGGTGTCGTCTTCTGTGCCATCGATGGCGTCACTCGCAGCGGCAGACGCATCAGCGGGGACCTCGTCTTCGACCTCGCTAGCGTCATCACCAACTTCGTCGTCAGCTTTAGCAGCGCCGACCTCGGCTCTGTCGAGAGCATCACTCACAGCGGCAGCATACTCTTTAGCGGCGACCTCGGCCTCGCTCGCGTCAACAGTGTCGACAACGGCAGCAGCGCAGACGACGGTGTCACTCTCAGCAGCAGACTCGTCGACAGGAATGCCCTCGTCAGCATCGCCAGCAGCAGCTTGAGCGTCATCAGCTTCTGGAGCAGGCAGCGCAGCTGAAACAAATGACGCCGAAGGCTCGTCGTCGTCGTCGTCCGAGCTGGCGCTGCTGGAGCTTCCCGATCCCGGTGCGTGCGGTCCCACGGCCTGGCGCTCGTCGTCCACGTCGTCCGTGTCGTCCGGGAAGAGCGCTTTGCTGCGGCGCATGCTGCTGAGGCTCGGCGTGTGCGTGGAGGCCTTGGGTCGAGAGAAGAAGTACGGGGACTGCATGATGCAGATTTATTTATAGACTGCCAATTTGGATGTGCTTCCCTTCGGATTTTTTTGAAAGTTCAAAGTTCTGGTTCTGTAAGATTCACAATATATATCAACATCCACTTCAGATACTGTTGATACCATAATATTTACACGGATCGGATTTGACGCGCTTTACGTCAAATCGTGGTTGCGTGGAAGCGTCGAAAGACACCCGGGAACTTTGTTCCCTACCGACATAGCACCACTGATCGAGCCTCTGGCCCTTCGAAGGTACTCGGGGTGATCATCTCCTCGAATCGCGCTCTTCGCCACCTTCCGTATGTTCGACGTGGCGTTCGTATCTCGGTTCCACAGCCTGGAACA